>PNEQ01096563.1:0-37378 GCA_003012365.1 Medauroidea extradentata | reverse complement strand
AACAGGTAAATTTCCACAACTCGGCGAAACCAATGTTCTTGCTACCAGCACCTCGTCAGGTAAGCTGCTTCCTCTTCTCATATGTTCGACCAGAGCTATACGCCGCACAAAATTGCCTCGACACCGTGCGGGGATGACAATCTCACTGGATGCTGGCAAAACAGTTGTCTCACAACAGACCACTTGGCAGCTGGTTGGCGAGGATAGTTCGTTTCGTGGCATCATTACCAGTTCTCGGTTACCAGCCTTTAGTACTCCCGACCGAGTATCTATACAACACTCTAACTTGCGTAACACATCCAGGCCCAATAAACATTCATCTTCGATGTCGGCTATGTACACTTCGTGCTCAATGCAGAGGTCACCCAACTTCAACTGTACCATTTTCTTCCCCTTCACTGGTGTGGTCTCGCCTGTCACTGTCGTCAGAAAGCTTTGTTTGTAATTGTGGCTCCGTGACTGCTAGGGATAAGGCCCCAAGATGTCCAGTCTGACGACAGTAATGGTTGCTCCAGTGTCTACAATCATGTTGCAATAAACATTATCCAGACTGCCCTCCACTAGGATTACATCAAATTCTTGCTTCACTGAGCGTACTTGAAGAAATACTGGAGCCTTATCTCCTGCAGCGACCGACCTTCGCCCCTAAGACCGGTGCTTACATGTTTCCCGAGGGCTGGCCGGATCGAGCAGTCTCATCCTGCTCTTGGCTTCTGTTCTTCTGTAACAATCGTGGACTCTGGGCTCTGAGGTGTCCGGGTTCTCCACATTCCCAACAGCTTGGTCGCCCCTGTTGTCGAGGGCGGGGTGTAATCGGAGTGAATTTGTTCTTAATTACATTCATTGTGGTTTCCATTCTCTTCAGGATGTTCTCTAGGCTGTTTTCTCTTTCGTCGCGCGACAGTGCGACTGCCCGCACAGCACGTCGAGTTGATGGCCCTCTTGCAGATTCGATCTCCAATGCTCTGGCCAGGGCATCCTGCATAGTCCTAGGGGCGGCCAGGCGCACTGCTTGGTGCACCTCTACATCGGCAATGGCATCGACGAAGAAACCGACTGCTATGATGTCTCGTGCCTGTTCTGGACTTCCCTCGAGCGACAAATGGGCGAGTCGCACAATGTCCTGCCACAACTCTTGCAGTGGCTCCCCTGGTCTCTGGATGCGACTCCTTAGTTGGGCATGGTGGGCGTATCGCAAGTACTTGTCTCCGAAGCGCAGCTCCAGGGCAGTAACTAATGTCAAGTATTCCAGCCGTTGTTGTTCTGGAAGCGACTGGAGTATACTGAGGGTAGGTCCCCTCAGCACAGCTGCAAGATAGTATACGCGCTGCTGGTCAGACCAACCATTTATGGTTGCCACAATCTCGAACTGGTTTTGGTACTCTCGCCACGGAGTCTGGCCATCGTAAGGAGCAGGTTTGACAGAAATCCCCTTTCCAATGTTTGACGCTGGCACACTTGACACACAAACATGTTGTAGTCCATTTTCCGTCTGATTGAAGACCCCACTAGAGCCTGGTTCAAACTTCGTGGTCTTCTCTTCGCCGCCTTCAGATATTGATTCAGCAATGACCTTGTCTCCGGTAACAAGATGGCTACCTTCCTGACGCTGACGAAGTTCTTGACACTCCTTTCTCAGCTCATCCATTTGTTGCTGCATGCTATTTTTCACATAGTCCACCTTCTGGTTCACATTGTCTATTTCTTCCTTTACACTGCCTACCTTCTCATTTACAGCCTCTATTTCCGGGTACACGATTTCTTTTACACTATCTACCTGCTAATTAACAACTTCATTTACACTATCAATTTTCTTATCAACATTTTCATTTACACTGTCTACAAGATTACTAACATTCTCGACTTGCTTATTTACACTATCAATTTTCTTATCTACGTTCTCAATTTGCATAGTTACATTTTCAGTTACACTATCAAGTTTCTTATCAACATTTTCATTTATACTATCAATTTTATTATCTACATTTTCATTTACACTGTCTACATTTGCATTCACTGAATTAATTTGGCCAATTAATTGGCCACTCATTCCCTCAATGAGGGCCTTTAGTGCTTCTATTTCCGCAGACATACTTCTTGTAATCATTCACTTTATAATTGAAATTTAAACATAAAATGTATAAAGTGACTCAATTTATTAAATAGCAATTGTGTGCAATGATTTTACTTACAGAATTAATTATTAAATTTACTTTATGCCTCTATCCCACTTCTGACACCAGTGTTACAAGTTTGAGAGCACAAACTTTATATGTGGGCAATTCCCATGAGTTCTTTGGGATAGAGGTCTTATAATTACAAATAAAAGAGTTAAATTAAGTACTGGATTTAATAGCTAACAAAGCTACGAAATACACTAAACAGTAATCAACTAGAACTCTCACAACACAATTAGTTATGCACACAATTACTCCTGTGTCACAGACACGTTAATTAACTTTGACAATTAAAGCACAAGAAAAGTCTACCATTAATTAATTAAACACTATAACTCACAATAAAATTCAGTCATATATCCAATCAACAGTATTTCTAATAATGACAATGTACAACCTTATCAGTCCGAAGTGGTGATGGCTCACCATGTGCTGCGCAACACCCCGAGTGCACCGCTGTCTTCACTCTTGAGGTCTTCTGTTCGACTCCCGTCGCGCACATCCTCTTCGCTTGTCAGCCCGCCGCAGCAGTCCTCTTGTATCGCCAAACACTGCTCCGAAGGTAGCCCCCTGCTGCCTCACAGTAGACTTTGACGTCACCAAGATGTCTTCACCAGTCTCTCTCCACAGGCGTAGCACCTTCCTCTAGCACTACCAATAGCGAACTCTCCTCAAATGTGCCGATTAAGTGCTTTTATACTAGCCCAGACAGTCGGGTCTTCCCCGCATTACAGGGGTCTAAAAATAGATATTTAATCATGTTTCGGATGTGCTTGTAGTCACGTCGGCCGCCCTCGAAGGGTTAAGACGCAGTTGGGACAGGTATCTATGACGTAGTTTCGGCGGGATTCCCACTATAAGCCACCCGGGCTTTGAATCATCGGCTAGCCCTCAAGGTGTTACGAAACAGCCGCCGACACTGGCCTCTAGGTACATGGCACGCAACAATACTCTATGTATGTGGAGCCTGAAGGTCATTTAAATACTATTTCAGAATTTTACGTTGTTGCGGCATCTCTCGCTTGGAAATGATTCCAGAGGTGTAAAAGGTAATCCTGTGCAATTAATTTTAATTCATTTATTTCATCCCAGCCTATTAAGAGCTGAAAGAAAGGATACCTCTGAACTATTCTCTCTAATGCTCTATGTTGGCACACGAGGTGAAGCGTGGATGTATTCCAAATGCAGGAGTACTACTTTTGACTACACGCAAATCTTGAGTTGCCTGTGGAACCATTTGACTCAGATACAGGATATTATCCAGACAGTAGCGTGCAAGAGGCAATTAACTAGTTGTCTAGTAACACGACTATAATAGACATACATATTATTACAGGCTGAGACTATGAAAAGTCACGAGAATGTTATCTCCAGCGATTTCTCCAAAGCATCTTAGCGTCTGCCGTCTTGTCTGATAGGACGCTGATTATGTGACAGGGTCCAGCTGTTTACAGGCGAATCGCAAACATTCAGTAGTAATGCACCAGAAATACACTTGCAGAGTCAAAAAGGGACCCAACAGTAACGAAAGAAAGCGTAATAAATTATCACTAGAGCCCGGTAGTTTTCGCGAAAAAGATTTTTGCTCCACTTTGTTTCAGTGTCTTACGTGCACACCTTCAGAGGGCGTGGTACAAAATAAAACTCTAAGAGAATTGGACTATAACTGTAGGTTTCTTGAAGCCAATTTGCGAAAATTAAACAATAGCAATCCTAGACAATAGTTTTAGCCAACGTTTAAAACAAAATAGTTTCCAGTGTTACGAACTTCTGAGGCACAATCCTGACGCCGGTACCTCATGCATTTAACTGCGGCGCAAGATATCACGCGTAACAAATTAGTAATGCTGGATAAATATTTACTCTTAAAGTTGGCAAATACCATTATCTAGGATTGTCAATGAGTATTTTATCCATATTGGCATCGAAAAAAACGTAGGAATCCATTGATGTTTTCAACGTTTATTTATCTACCACGCACTCTTCAGCTCAATTTCATGATTATTGGCAGAGTGAGAGTGATTTTGTGCAGAGTTATTATTCATTAGACTGTGCCAATCAGTACATGAATAACTGTGACACAACACGTATGTGATTTGCGGGTTTAACCTCCACACGTCGTATGTTAAGGCATCCAATCACTGACTACATAGCAGAGATGCAGGTGCGCACGTAAGGCACTGAAACAAATTGGTGCAAAATTTTTTTCGCGAAAAATACCGGGCCCTAGTTATCACTACATTGAAGTACAGAAATTAGACAAATTTTCCGCGGTAAATCAATGTCTGTACTTACAGATTAATTCAAGGAGGCGCGTTAATGCCGTGTCCTCATGATGTACGGTTGCTCAAACTTGGGTTGTCTGCTTTCGTGGTGTCTTGGGATTTATATGATTTTCGGTTTTTTTATTTTCATTTATTATGTTTGTCCTTGTTTTATTTGACCCGATTCCAATTTATGGAAGTTTATGTCGTGTATGTATCCTATTGACTAAAGCATACTCCGCTTATTTATGTTTTTATGTTATCTTTAATTTTCTTTGACAGTCACATACATCGCAATGGAGTATGTCCAAGTTAACTAAATCCAGCCATGCAGTCCCATTGCACAGTTCTTTTAATGATCGAACCTGTATTCTCAAACACTTACAATGCAGCTGATTCTTCAGTTATACTAAAACCTATTTTGAAATTCTTATTAGCTGTTTAGCAGAGTTATTAGAATGCATTTCAGACACCGAAATATCAAAATAGTAATAAAAAGGGTGAAATAAGACAAACTAAAAATGGTCATGTATGTAAGAAAATCTGTTGTGTGTCTAACTAGTTGATTTTGTTATATTCTGTTATACTATCTTAAAATACTTATTTGAAAATAAAACCTTTCGAAATTCTTTGTCGATAAAATGTTTAAATTCTCTTTATTAATTCCAAAATACATATGTAAACGATGTGACCAGAATTAATAATAAATTGTGCGTTGCTTCAACAAATAATGAGTCATGTGTTAGTCTACATTTCGTAGATAGACCGAAGGGATGCCGTTTGAAAACAGCTATATCCAATGTTTATAAAAATAACTTTAAAATATAATTTTTCGTTAGCAAATAATTATTACGGATTTAAATGTACAAACAGTCTTAATTGGTGCCTATTTAACGGCTGTTTATATTTGGTTCTCACTTTTAGGTCGCATTTCGTAATTATATGACTATAAAGGCATTTTCAAACATATCGTAATTAGGACTTTTTCTGTATGCCCATTCGGTTGAAAAAAATTATACAGTTATTAGAAGAAGACATGTAATATATGTATTTATTAGAACCATTTAAATTCCATGCCAACTGTATACGTATATAGGAAACATTCTACTGGTCTTTCAATTTACAAAACGTTTGTAGATACAGTAAAAAAATAATACAATTATTACGTAAACTCATTCACGAAGTATTAGCAAATACTAACATAATTTGAGTCCTATTGTTTAAAATCTGGGAAGTAAGTAAAAACATTCTAATAAAAAAATTAAAATAAAAGCGAAAAATTAAAACATTTCAAGTGAGAGTTTACATGTACGGTACTGGGAAGAAAGTAAAAACATTCTAATAAAAAAATTAAAATAAAAGCGAAAAATTAAAACATTTCAAGTGAGAGTTTACATGTACGGTACTGACGTAGAAATCTACTAAAGTAAAAAAGAAAATTAAATGCCTTGTACCACCCAGTACTAATAACCAAAATTATATAATTTCGTATCAATCAAATGAAATCCTGTAATTTTCGCACATTGACAGTTAAAAATGATATATTTATATACTACTTTAGTGGATGATATATTAATATTTAAATAAAGTTTATATCTCAAAATGTAAAATGGACCGCTATTTCAGAAGTTGTATTGCATCATAAAAGGACAAACAATTCAAGACACAAAGAACAGTACTGTACTATAAGTACGCAAATTTAATAAAATTCTCAACGAGTCTTGAGATAACAAATCCGTAAAATAAAAAATTATTTAAATACAAATAAAAATATATGTACGTAACGTGTCATAGTTATATTAAATTTTTTTCTGAGATTGTATAATATGTCGTCTGATATGTTTGAATTGCTGCAATTAAAAAAAAATTCTGCATATCCATAAGTACACGCTTACTTATCTCAGTTTTGTCCGGTAAAATATTCGCAATATTTAAAAATGTGAATTATAGATTTATTAAATTAGTAAAATATATAAAACATTATTAAACACTGCATGTGTACATCGTTACTTATAGTTCCTCAGTTAACATGTGTAATCCAAAATGTTAAAGTGGTCACCATTTTCAATAGTACATGATCTCGGTGTGAACAAACTGATTATATCGAAATTATGTCACATTAAATAATTGTTAGATTGTTTAGTAAAATTTAATAAAAATTGTTCTTCAGATGTGTTATATCAGTAAACATTTTTAAAACGGGTGAAAAAATAACTATTCATATGCATGCCATTTCAAAAGGTTTTAAGAGGACAAACGTAGACACACCAAATAACACACACATCGATGTATCATTTGAAAATTGGCTATAATGTCTGCGATTGACACGTGTACGGCCCATTACTTAATATTACATAAGAATACAGGGTTTTCAAAATAAAAATTTAAGTCACACGTGTCTGGCAGATGCGGTAACATGACAAATAAAATTACAAAAGATCAAATATTGTGGTAGGCATTACCTTTTCTCGATGTTGCCCGCTGGTGAAAATTCCAAAGCTTTGTAAGATCTATACTAGAAAGCCACGCCCAGTGCGTGATAGGAAGGAGGGCGAATCGTTCGCTTATTCCAACAGCCACGCCGAGCCCGGCATAACCCATCCTGAAACATCTCCGATAGGACGATGTTTTTATCCCGCCTCAGGCGCCCCCAAGGGTCATTCATAAACAACGGGGGAAACTGAGTTTGCCGGCTATTGATCTCCTAGGACCAATTCACAACACTGAGCAAAGAATTGCCTCTCTTTCCCCTGCTGCTCCCCGCCTTTCAATTCCCTTCCCCGCCGCTCGGTTACGCTTCTGATTGCGGCTGTCCCTACTACGACCACCTTTGTTCTGTTTTATGATAGATTTTATTATACCTTACTTTGCATAGGCTACCCAGCTAGCAAACGCAACGGTAACGAGGGCGCGGCGTTTGTCGTAATTTCGTTCGTCCTAACGCAATTTCATACGGTTGTGTAGCTCGGACTTAGTTTCTCCTAAAATCTTACATACTTAAATTTGTTTGTCCTAATTTGTTTGTCCTAAAGCACTTTGTACTAAATTCGTTGTCCAAAAGTCGTTTGTCCAAAAGTAATTTTTCCTAAAAAGCGTTTGTTCTGAAGGCATATGTCCTCCGTATGGGATAAACGATTTTAGGACAAACGATGTGTACCCAACTGTAGCAGTCCAGACTCGCATAGTGAACTATCCGGGTTTGATTCCTGTATTCAAACATCCTGATTTCGGATTTCCATGGTTTCTTGAATTTGCTCCAGGCGATCGCTGTAGTTCTTCCTTCACAAAGACAATGGACAATTCCTTTCCCAGTTCCTGTTCTTGTGTAAGGTTTTGTGCAATAGTCTCTAATAACCTTGCGATCACTTCAGCAAACCACCAATTTGGTGATAATTGGGTTTCAGCCCAAAGTAAGGTTAGAACTTCAGGGGGAACACCCGAGGCGTCGTCACTAAGGGAGGATGAAACTGCGCTGGTTCGCTATTGTCTTCCGCCTGGGATATGGGACAACACAACACCCAGTCCTGAACCCGAGGATGTAACTGTAAATTTTCCTCCACGGTCTGGAATCGAGCCCGGGACCCTTCGTCCAAGGGTTAGGAGCTGTAACCATTGAGCCAAGTGGTCAGACAATCACCAATACGACACTGTCTAAGAGGCCTCCCTAGATAAGTTACGTTTGTGTGTGTGTGCGTATGTGTGTGTGAGGCATGGGCGGTAATAGCGCCGTAGACCGATTATTAGGGCCCGGTAGTTTTCGCGAAAAGATTTTTGCAGCACTTTGTTTCAGTGCCTTACGTGCGCACCTGCAGCTCTGCTATGTGGTCAGTGATTGGATGTTTTAACTCCCAGCGTGTGGAGGTTATACCTGCAAATCACAGTCGTGATGTGTCACAGTTATCCGTGTACTGATTGGCACAGTCTGATGAATAATAACTCTGCACAAAAAAACTCTGGCAATAGCCATGAAGTTGAGCTGCAGATGTGAACGTAAGACACTGAAACAAAGTGGGGAAAAAATCTTTTTGCGAAAACTACCGGGCCCTACCGATTATTTCTTTCGACACTACCAAGGTTAATAATGCGTGTGTTGCATATCCTTTGCGCTTAACTTGAATTATAAGAGGATTACTTAAAACCAGTACTTATGTCTGCGATATTACGTCGTGAGATATTTAATAACGTAGTTAAATAATCAACAAGCAAGAAATATAATGCGTCTAACGAGATAAAATTTTTATTGCATGTAACTATGTTTTCAATTATAAATCTTTTAAAACACGCGAATTGTTCGGTCCACATTAACCGTTTTTTAATCTTTATTTCACTTTATAAACGAAAATAACTCTTCAAGTACTTTGCACCCGCTAAATTTCGGCTTATGTAATCTAACAGCCGAAGACATATATTTTGTACAAATTATTTTCCTGGCCAATTTTTCTTTGTATGCTATTGTAAGTTCAGGTAGAATAACGTGCACCTGGATAAAGGTGATCTGAAGCAATGCACTGTTGTGTTAAATCCATCTGCTGAAGATGTCGGTCAGAGCGTCAGAACCACTTCACGGGTGGCGGGCGGAGTAAGGTGAGGGGAGCTTAAACAAGGCGGACGCCCACAGTTGCCTCGTGTCCAGAGCTACTAACGCGGAAAACTTTCTAGACGTCCCTGACTATAAGAGGATTTTCACCGAGAGCGTCAGATTTCCAACAGATTCCTCCACTTTCTCTTCCAGACCCGACTTACACCCAGGCCACTGCTGAAATCCCTATACATTCATTACTATATCTCTGCCCTCAACTGCGAGAAAACCATATAGTAATTCCACTGGCAATTTGTTTCAATGAGGATTGGGTTAACGATAAGTAAGAGCAAGTGGGATTTGTTCCTCGTCGACAGCAAGGAAGTCGGAAGTAGATGTCAGCTCCCAAAAAGTCGTGAAACGTCGGTCTTAAGAGCTTGCTCCTTAGTTTTGCAGTGATTTCAAAAATAACTTTTTTATTGCTACCTAATACACACATCAACATTTTGCTACACAATTTTGCCAGTAATATGTCATAGTTTGTAGCTGAATTTTTTTTTGTAACAATGTACTGAACGGATTTTTAGATTTCGTCACCCAAAGTACCACGTTTTTTGCAGTGAAAAATACAAGCATACATTAAACCATTTTTTTTATTTAATTTTTTTTTGCTTACGAATGGCACATTATTTTTAAAAAGGTTCTACAGCATTGTGCATCGTGTGACTATACATTGTCTAAACTATTTTCAAAGGTTTTGGTTAAAAAATATTTGAGTTATTGGCACCAGTCTGAAAAAAAAAAAAAACTACGGAACAAGCCCTTAAGAAATCTGCTGTGTTTTGTTGTTTCTTCATAGTTGTGTCGTCTAATCTGTTGTCTGTGACGTCGTCGTTGTTATTCGGTATTGTGTCAAACATTGTCTTCGTCCGAGCATTTTCTGTGTTGTCTTGATTGCGGTGTCCTGAGTTTTACGCATTATTTTAATTTGTATTTCGACTTTTATTCTTGCATGTTTATTTTTTATTTTCCATTATTAGTTGGTGAATAATTTGTCATGGGGTCTTTCATGTTCCGTTGTTTTGGTTTATGACTGTTATGATTACAGCCAAACTAAGCTTATCATCTAATTTTTTTTTTCGTTTTACTTTCTTTGTTTTTTATGGCTCATCATAACATATCTGGGACGACAAAATATTGCAATGGCGTATGTCCACAATAGTAGGCTACAGTACATTACTTTGTCCCGTTGCAAGAAACATTCAAAGAGACAATGATTGGAGTAGGGAGAGAAGTCAGCCAAGGCATTTGTTAAGGCTGCCGCCTGGTGAAGGGTATGTTTGTGTGTGAGGCGGAAATCGATGAGGCGCTACGAGCGATGCCGGCCGGCACATGTATTGTGATATCGCCTCTACGCCCAGAGTGGTAAACGCGCGCGCAGTGTTCCCGCCGTAACATTTTTCCTGTGGGACTTTAAGAGGTGACCCTATCATTTTATTGAACGCGTCACTACAGCAAAGTCCAATGTACATGTAGACCTTAATTTCGAACAAATACGTTATATCTATCTTGAGAAACAACCGCGTTAAAAAAACATTTTCAGCCTAGTTTGAGGGCTTCAAAATAATGCTTCCAATGTGCGTAATGTCTTGAAAGTCACATTCACAAGTAGTATGAAGTATGTTTTTCTTTGCGTAGATAATCATTGTGGACGCACGTTTACTGGTTTCTGAGAAAAAACATAACTGCGAACACGCTGCACGGAGTTCGAGTACCAGCCAGGCGGCTGCCTTTAGGAATCATCTAAGCATTCGCCTGAAGCGGTTTCGGGTGACAGTGGAAAACCGGAATCAAACGGTCCGGAGCGTGGTATTGAGTCCGAGACCTTCTGAAATTCGAATACAACATGTTACCGTTTATATTATACTATCTGCCCGGCCATGGCTTCGCCCGCTTTTATTTTAAAAGTTATCAATATTGTTGTAATACGGGTTCGATTCTTGGCAGAGTCAACTGGATTTTCACATATGGTAGTCGTGCATGTACGATGTCGCAGGTCGGTACTTTTCTCAGGGATCTTCCTTTTTTCGGATCTTCATTACAGACGCTGATCCATATCCACCTCATGTCCCCGCCTCACCTCCTATGAATTCAACTATTTCTGTCGTGACTACGTCAGAAGAAGCACCTTCAAAATTTCATCTCTATATTTCCAGCGGTTTAGAATGTGCTTTGATGAATGTGTGAGTGGAGCACTAAATTTAAATCTTAAGATAATATGCACAGAAATGCATTTCCACACTTAAATCTTAAAATATTTCTCACAGATACAACATGAATAATATAAGTGATGAATTCAAATGTCACATAGTAATATTACTTTTCGAAATTCGACACCGAAAGGGATGGTAAGGCGTAAAATTAGTTTCCTATCAGCCCATGATATATATCTAATTAGAAGATATAGTGACGTGTTAGTTGCGTTGGAATAATGCTTATATTAACACCTAAAAAGTTATATAATTTTTTTACTATATAAAACAGCTTGATTATGATGAACAAAACTAAGTTTGTAAACTTTCAACGCAGACGATCCGAAAATGAAGAATAACCATCGATAAGTAAATTATACAGGAGTTTCATTCTGCAGTTCTATCCAGGCGTATTGTTGTACAGTCTATATGCGCCTAGGGAGTGAATAATACACTTTCAAAAATTTGTTTTCAAGAATGATTTCGGCGTTACGTGGCGCAGCTGTTTGTATGCACCAGTCTATGACTCTGGAGGTTCTGGGCTCGAATTTCGTTTAAGGCTGTGCAAACGTGCAGTTCTAACACTTAAAAACTACAAGTCTGATGGCATTTGATTAAAGTTGTTTGAAATAGTAAAACATTGATTATGCAGTCCACTACCACTGAAGTTCCTCAACATCATATACCAACACATACCATCTTACAATATTAAGCTCAAAGCTGGGGCTCCAGATAAGTTTATGCGAAACCCTATCTCGCCGAAACTCCCTAATGGTACTAAATATCCAGAAAAGTTTGAATAAAAAAATTAACGTAATTAAGGGCACTGTCATCAGTAGTTGTGTTCGAAGGAAAAACCGTCTTCATACCACGTAAATTACGTGTTTCACTTGATTGAATTTTTACATTTAAGGGTCTGTAATTACCACTTAACGTCAATTTTGCAGCGCAGCAATTGGCGGGGACAGAGACAGGATTGCTTTTCGCATGGGTATATCTAGCTACCTAGATTTCTGCTGAGTTAGTTCAACTAGTAACTTGGTCATTCAATCAATTTATGACTGAACTACAAATATGGTGTAACATTAAAGTAAATTACAACTGGTATGAGTAATAGACGCAGCCTCGGCCGAACAGCTGGTTTAGAATACAAATAAAAAAATAAATATTGAAGTGCTGAGAATTCCAAAGTAAAAATATAAAAAATGCCAGTAATTATATAAATATTTCACGAGAGATTTACTGTGCCTTAAATTTTTTTACACATATCAGCCGATAAAATACAACTTGTTATTCTATACGACCAAGTCCGAATGTAATTAAATCATCAATGGATCACTATATTGACATCAATAATAATTTCATGCTTTAATGGCTTGTCAGTCAACGAGGCATAAAACGCACTTTCTTCTCAGAGTACGTAAATTGTTGTAAACTGAAGTTTACGGACATGTGATATACAGAATTATACATAATTAAACCGACACCTTTCAGGTGGTGATTCCTGACGACAAAATATGTAGAAAACCATTTTTCGACTTATAGCCTAAAGTGAATATGTGAATATTAAGGGCGGTACGCACCCTTAATGTAAGAGGTTTGATAAAGCTTTTGTGAACGCAAATAAGAAACCACGGGGTATCAAAGACATATTTTTCGTATGAAGTTTACATGAACGAAGCTGTTAAAAGTGGTGGTTTGCATTTTGTAAAATCGTCCCTTTAACGTTAGTAAATTTCGTATGAAGGTCACTGTAGTTGTTCGAAAAGTGGTAACCGCAGAATTTAATAAAATTTTTTGATAAATTAAGAAACAAAGTAGTGTCTGCAACAAAAAAAATTGCATTTGTCTGACACTCTTAGGGCATTGGTTCTCGTTAAAATTAATTTTGTAGTCTTTCACAAGTTGATTAATTACACCTGCTACTGTGCAATCTGTGTATCGTATGCAATGCTGGTTGTCTACCACACGGCCGCAGTACTTTACACCTATATTTGTGGGTATTTAGACCCTGTATGTTGTGTCAATTTGCACAGACTGACCAAGTGTCAACTGAAAAATAATGCCAAAATTAACAATTATACATTAATAATAAAATACAAACATAAACTTACACACTACATTTGTTTAATGCCAGTACTGGTCTTAAAACCGCCGTTGGTTCAGTATTAATGTTCATAGATTGTGTTACATAGTTGTTTAAAGAGGCGAACTGGGATGTTGGCGCACCACTGGCTATGCACTAGTAAGAACTCTCATATTCTACCCATCATGCTTGGTGACTTTCAAATTAAATTTTTTTATTACTTGTTAATTAGATATTATTTGTGAAGCACAGTTGAGTTCATAAATTCGTCAGATAGTGACCCCTACAGACCTAAATGTATGTTCCGAACTGCTCATTTACTCAACACTGCAGTATACAATTTGTGCTTCGAGTGCTAATAACGTCATTTGTATACCAAAGCCCTTAAGAACGTATGTTTAGACGTAATTATTCATTCGTTAAATTTAAGGCTGACGATTTTACAACAAACATTGTTCCGTCACATTTTCTGTTATGCACGTAGAGTGTACAGTGGTTAGTAAAATTTTAGTAATGATAACCAAAAATAAAAAGCATTTGACGCGAAAACAAAACACGCAATCGCATGTCGTGAGTGTTTCCTCTTATAGCGCACGCGATTCGCTTGTTAACACAGCCAATACGGAGCTCTATGTGCTTGTAATGACATAACAAGAATCATGTCACAAAAAATATAATCTATCATTAGATATAAATGAAGTTGTTGGAATAGTTTTTTTTTTTGTTATGTTCTTTATTTACAATCATTTACCTAAAAAGTTAATATATTAATATATTAAGTTATTAAATGGTATATTAACATTTTAAGTCCGGTAAGTTTTTTCAATTTCTTCTCTTTAGATTGCAGGCCATAGACACATTTAACTAAATTTTCAAAATGTATTGACAAAATGTCGATTAAAGTTTATTTTTAATTTTTTTTTTCCATTTTTAAAAACATTGATTGTTGTTTTCGGTTACAAGACACATGAGATTAATCCCATATTCGAAACTAACTATTAATGCATAGTTAATTAGTTGTGCACTGCATTTTCATAGCATTAATCCTAATAAATACTCCGTAGAAATTTTTGCAATATAACAAAACATTCGTATTTATTTATTTAACTGGGCTGAACGAATTGAGGTTCGCAAAAAGCACCAAATAATTTTATCCCTCCCCGTCCCACAAAATGAATAGTAAGAAAGTATATTGGAGTTGCAAAAAATTGATTTTCACGTCAGAAAATGCATTAAGAAACTACTAAAGATTATTTTCTTCTTTAAAGTCAAGTTCTAGACACGTTACAAAGAGGTCTCTTGGAGGACAGTGAGGAACTATAAGCTTTCCGTGATTCAAACATTGCGAATTTATATATTTGTTAAAACATTTACAGTAATGTTTATCATACATTTTCTTACAAATGAACGCATAAGGATTTTATGAAATAAAATTGTGCATAACATTGTCTCATACCGCTATCGTATAACCTTTGTGCTTCAATGCTACTAGTCTAAAGTTGTAAGTCTCATAAAATTATTTGTGATAATATTACGTTTCATGGTATTTCTCACGTGTTTTACAGACTGAAATTTGATAAATCATAGGAAGTTTATACGTATTATAAAAAAAATGTATAAACTGAGAGACAAAACAAATTGAATGTTGAGGTCTTTCCGGATTTTGCTGATTTAACTGCTGGCACCCACTCTCAGCATTCTACTCTACTAGAAATGCTATTAATTTCCGATCACTATTATGCATCGTTCATCAGCGCTGCAGTGTATTTTGAGATTACGTGTTCGTAACACCCATTTGTAAGTTCTTTATTACGTTCAATTATTTCAGAATATACTCATGCCTGAGTATTATCTTTTTTTAATTACACACACTTTACCATTACATTACATACAATCTATCCCTTCTAATAATATAATGTCTCGTATATCAAATGGGAAGCAAAACAATCAGTACGTATTCGACCCATAAATTGTATAAACTCTAATACCCGCATAATTTTTGACTCGTTTGGTAGACCATAAAATCCCCAACATAAAAGGAAGGGAATGTAAACCAAACAGGTTTTCGTTGAACCTAACTAAACTAATGCCCTTCTTTTCTTGGACTGCCGATCCCACAAGTATACTTCAGGTAATATGGCCTGTATTGACTACTGAAATTTTGCCCCTAGTGTTCTGCGATATACTAGGGTAAAACAAATATACACTTGTTCCTTTTACGGTCTGCTCTGCCAGAGTCATCTGGTAAAATTCGAACCTCTCTCATTATTTTTACAGACGTAGTGGCGTATCTTTAAAGTTGCAGAAACGAGCGGAAGCGCAGTAGAACGTCCGGAAACCGGTATTGTTTGATAGCTGTTAAAACATGCAAGCGTATCTGCTCACAGGAAGGAAGGAAACGTTTGCAGAACAAATTGGGAGAGGAAAGAAAATCCACAGATATCCAGCAAGAGAAGCGGTGGTGGTGGTGGTGGTGGTGGTGGTGACGGTGAGATGGGTGGGGGGTGGGGTTGCGAGACAGCGTGTAGTTGAAGTTCGCGGATATAAGAACAAGAACGTGCAAATACAAGAGCCACTTCCTGCTTCGGTAAGTTAAAAAACTGGAATAATTGCATGGGAATATCAAGTACCTAGAACCGCTGACGTGCAAAGAATACGTGCAACCCCTTAAATTGGCTACTTTGAGTGAATGGTCATTTATAAATCCTATGTTTGATAAAGTAAATTTGAATAAAAAGACATAATTTGTTTCTTTCTGCACCTGTAATTCACCGAGTGGAAAAATGAAAGGGGACCTACGAGTTGTAGCACATCTTCCACGTAAGTTAAATTTTTTTGTAATTTGAGTGAATTTTTTTTATTGTTAGTATGTATATATCTCGTTACTGCCACAAAATCTTAGTTCATCTGTTACAGAAATCGATTAAATTTATCTAGTAAAGTTCAACATCATTCGGACGATATTTTAGTAACCATACGAGTTAACAACAGTAACGACGTTAACGAAACAAATTTTATATCCCAGTACACTAAAATATTAACAAATATCAGAATTTTGGCAATTGTTTTTTAATATGTAAAACTAAGTACTGTTTAAAGTCTTTTATTACAAACCATTCGAAAATTTACGTTTTGTAAAGTAATTAAAATTTGGTAAATTTCTTATATTTTCTGATATATATATATATATATATATATATATATATATATATATATATATATATATATATATATATATATATATATATATATATATATATATATATCTGTGTGTGTGTGTTTGAAGTAATTAACTTTCGGTTTTCGTAGTTACTTACTTTGAGTTCTAAATAAAAAAACTTTGATCAACAGTGTGTCATCTTCAGTAACTTAATTACATTGAAATTATATTGCGTTGAATGGGAATCATACTTTTCTGTCAGAAAAATAAAAGTGAGCAAAAATAATTTTTAAATACGTGACCAAGTAATTATAATTTTTATACGATTCCCAGTTGGGTCGATCCTCGGATTTTCGCATGTGGAAATCGCGCTGGACGATTCCGTTGGTCGGTGGGTTTTCTCGGAATTTCCCGACCCCCCCTCCCCAATCCCTTTATTTAGGCGCCGTTCCATACCCAACTTATGTCACCTCTCACCAGCGCTGAAGACCTCGATATTCAACGCTGACCAAAATTTTCACTAACTCCAACGAGGATGGTCGATGGACACAACTTAAATGTAGCGACAATTTCATTAACTTTGTCTCGTAAAAACACCCTAGAACCCTATATTTAAGTGAAGAGTCACGAAATATTTGAAACATGGTCACGGAAACATTTTTAGTTACAGAATACGAATTCTCGTCGTAAAGATAGTTACCCACTAACTGTCTTCCTTTAAAGATCGTATGAGATACTAAAAAGTTACGGAACACGCCACCTGTCTGTTTACCATACAAAATTGCTTCGTTTGCAAGTGAGTACTCACAGATTGGAAATTTATTGAAGTTACGAATACGCAGAACACATCCGGTCCACATACATTAATGAAGAAAAATTTTACAATTAAGAGTCCTGTATAGCTGAGGTATGAACTGTGTTTCAGCGTGTTAGGAGAAAGTTTTTATAAGAGAGTCATTAGTAAACGTGCGTTCGAAATATTTATCTACGAAATGAAATCACATTTAAAACTATGCTCCTCTAGTTTAGTGTATTACATGTCATACTTACCTAAAACGACCTTTACAGACTGTTGTCATTTAAAAATTACCAACCACATTCGTAAAATGAAAATGGAGAAGCATACGCTGCACTTTTGACAAATTAAAAAATAGGGTCACCACTTAAGGTAAAATATGAAGAAGCCAATGACCTAAATACTGCAAACCGTTTTCACGTCCCGCGCATAAGGGTGACGCAGCTGTTGACGCACAGGCAGGGCCAGCTCTTATCGCCTGCCTTTTCCGTACCTCATACACGGCATATAGTCCCTGCTGTGTAGGGCTCTTAATATAATGTGCGATTTGACTAAAGACGATATTGTACACATATAAAATGTCTTAAGATTAGATTCTGTGTCAATTTGGTGACTCGGCATTTTAATTTTTGTTGTCAAAATATTAATACAAAGTATCCCCGAAGAACAGCAATTTATTTTATTTGATTATTGTTTTGTTACGTACTTGTCATTACTTTTTCTTTATAGTTTCTGTGATGAAACAGTCATGAATAAAAGCCTTGGTTCATAGTTTTGCCATTATTTTATTCACTTTATAGATACACATATAAAAACCCTTTCTCACAGAAATTTATTCTTTACAGTTTCCTCTAAAAATTGCTTATTTCGGCGTTCGAGTATTTACAAGTATTCAATTATATGTAGTTTACTGTATTTCTCATTGAATAACATCAATTTTTGTTACTTGGTTTAAGTAGCTTGGTTAATGTGCCAGTCCAGTTTCAGCTTGAAGTTCTTTACCACGTAATTTACATTTATTTATCTATGGGATATTAATGACTTTACAAAACATAGCAATATGTTTCTAAAGTTTAATCTACGGTCAATTATAATCCCCGGAAAAGTTTTTTCAATTCAATTGAAAACATACGTGCTCACGAGAGGTTACTTAATGACTTTTCCGGAATTTAATCTGAACATGCGATAGTGTAAAATACTAAAACACGAGTTCTTTCAATTTAAGTATCCTGTAAATTTTACGAAATGTTTTATCCTACCGTTGCCAAGGCAGATAAATAGTAAAAAAAGCATATTATCTTAAATATTTCAAACACCACAAATTATAGTTCTTATTAATTTCGTAGTAATCCGCTAAAAAGTAGGCCTATAATTTGGTCTAGTGTAAATAATTCCATGTAGCAACGTCGACGCAACTGTCAATATAATTATGTTACGCTACAAAGTGTTATAACAAACCGAATCATTATTTTAAAGCAATGAGAAACATTTACAAATTATATTTGAAGATTTACTCAGAAGTTACTCGCTGTAATGTAACAACTTCAGCGGTCTTCCGCCTGATGCACGCCGACTGGTTTCTTGCAGCCCGCGAACAACATTACAGTGTGAAATATCTCCTTGTTCCTAACTAATATAAAATATTAATTTTTTACGTTTTTATTCAAGAAAGATGTCTGGCATGCCAAAATTTGCTGTTGTGTGAACAATGCTAGGCATATCATATTTCTTCCTTGTACCATATTTTCAGTGTGCGATGTAACGGTTCTGTGCGTCCTTCATTGTATTAAAAAACTATATTAAATTAAATATGTGACTTAACTCAGTGACATAGTTGCCAATTTGTAACGGTGTGACCGTTTAAGTGTCCAAAAGAAAGCTATGTCCAAAAGTCTGACATGATTCACTTCCATGGAATTTTTTGGGTGCGTCCCGCAAGACGTCAGGTCGTAAATAATCAGCCCTTTATTGGAAAAAAAGATTAAAACTATTGATATAAACTGTGATTGGCTACTTACTGGTATTCAACTCTAGTAAACGTGTCTGAAAGAAGCAATATTCATAGCTGCTGATTTCTGCTATTTTCATAAGCGTAGTTCAACAAATCTCTCTTTCCATTTTATCGTTGTCTTCTATAAATCCAGTTCCAAGTCCATCTAGGTGGACGGGTTTAATGCTCTCGTTGGATGCCCAGAAGCGAAAAAGCGTTAAGATGTTACAAAATCATACGTAGAAATGTGTGTAGCCAATTTTTTAAAACGTGCGTTTATAGAAGTTTGGATAGTTATATACTTAATTAAATGTTTTAAAGTCCATACATTGCCGAAATTATAAAAACTTATGTTTTGAATAAATTAGGATACATATTGCAGAATATTTCCAACAATTCTATGTATTGATTTTGCGATATCTGCAGCACTCTTTCAGGATCCAAAAAAATCCAACTTACTTAAATAGCATAAATGAGAAGAAAACATTCTAAACAAGACACGTTCTCTTACTCGAGTTGGAGATGAATGAGTAAATACTCACATATTATAAGAGTTAAAAGAAAAAAAGCATGAACGTTTCAGTAGGATCACAATTTACATCATTGGAACTTAGTATATACTCGTGTATAACTCACATGATCTATATAGGAAAAGTGTTTAACTCATTTTAGGATTTCTGAAATGTCTGGTTTTGAATGTTTGCTCCTCAAATAGGGACGTGTATCCTTTAAGATAAATACAAATTATATACGCGTGTACCTTTTAAAACATTCTACGCCGTGATTTCCTAAAGAGTAGTGGTGAGTGTAAAATGGTTATACAAACGTGCAAGGTTCTGCGAACGTTATTCGTAAGCAGACATCACTCATGAGCGTTGAACAGTTTCCGAATAAACTTTTGTCGGCTGAAGATCTGCTTCACGTATAAATTTAGAGCCAGTGATTTTTGGTGAAAAGAATTCTGCAAGAACTTGTTTCAATGCCTTACGTACTCACCTTCAACTCTGGTTCGTGGTTATTGGCAGAGTATAATAGGGCAGAGGCGTGGCTCATTTGACTGTAGCAACCAAAACAATGTTACCGCGACACCACACGTCCGTGATATGCGGGTAGGACCTCGAGACGCCGATAGTAAAAAAATTCCAATCACTGACCATGAAGCTGAGAAACAGGTGTTCACATAAGGCATTGAAACAAATTGTTGCAGAAATCATTTCACAAAAATTCACTGGCTCTACGTATAAAGTTCCTACGTCATAGACGTCTTCGCTGTCACCGCCATCGACTAGCACGTCTTGTTGAGGAATTAGACTTCAAAGGCATGGGGTTCACCATGCACAGTTCCACCTGTTGGCTGCCTGCAGGTACCACGTTGATGTTGAGATTGTATTGTCATGTAAGTCGAACTAAAGTTAATTCTACTACAGATTAGAAAGAAAATGTGTTTTCTTATGGGAGAGTTCGGCATTGGGGAAATTTCTGCCGATATTTTCGCTGCGATCGCCAAAGGAGCATAAACATACGAAACTGTAGTAAAATTTTATTTCCATATGATTGGAAATGACAGAAGTAATTAAACGTAACTTAAAAGTAAAAATAAACCAATTCCGCGTTTTAAATTAACAACTTTATGTAGAGCCCGGTAATTTTCGCGAAAAGATTTTTGCAGCACTTTGTTTCAGTGCCTTACGTGCGCACCTGCATCTCTGCTGTGTGGTCAGTGATTGGATGCCGCAACACCCAGCGTGTGGAGGTTAAACCCGCAAATCACAGACGTGATGTGTGGTAGCTATCCGTGTACTGATTGGAACAGTCAAATGAATAACGACTCTGCACAAAAACACTCTGTCGATAGCCATGAAGTTGAGCTGCAGGTGTGCACGTAAGACACTGAAACAAAGTGGGGCAAAAATATTTTCGCGAAAACTACCGGGCCCTAACTTTATGTAACTTAAAATCCAGTAAAGCTCTGTGATTGGTCAGTTTGCACCCAATACCGACACCAGCGCTCAAGCGGTAGAAATTGTCCCTGTGACCAACTTTTGACATTGATCTTTCTAACCTGTAGTAGAATTAACCTTAGCGGAACTAATTTTTGGTTTAAATAATTTCGCACCAAATTATGTGCAGCTCAAATTCATTGTCAGGTAGGTAAGTGGGCTTTACGTCTCGTCGACAGCGAGGTCATTAGAGACGATGATAATGAGAGAGTGAGTGAGAGATTATGGTCAGCGCTTAACATCGAGGTCTTTAGCGCTGGTAAGGAGTGACATGCTGCGAGAATGGAGCAGCGCCGGAATGAAAGGGCGGGGGAAACAGGAGCTACCCGAGAAAACACGCCAACCAACGGCATCGCCCGGCTCGATTCTCACATGCAAACATTCAGGGACCGATCCCGCCGGGAATTGAACCCGGATCGCCTTGGTGGGTGGCAAATTGTCTGCCCAATCGGCCACTGCGCTCCCGGTGACGTTGAGAAAACTCGGTTCTATGGCAGGAGCGGGAGATTTGTCTGCTGTAGCCTGTGTAAAATTACTATCCCAGCATTCACCTGGAGCAATTTCAGGAAACTTTGAAAAACCGAAATCAAGATGGTTGGAGCCGGGAATCGAACCCTGGTCCTCCAGAATTCGAGTCCAACGTGTTACCTTTGTGCCATCTTTTTTTTATATAAAAAATGTTTGGTGGAGCGGAATTTTCCGCATCAACACTGCACCAACCATTCCCCCCTGTAGGTTTGACATATTTCGAGTGACCCCAGCAATTTTCGTTTGACAATTTGTATGGTGACAAGGTTTGAGACCCAATGGACAAACACAAATTAACACCCAGCCTGACCTGGGAATCGAACCCAGAACCCTTCGCATCAAAGTCGGCCGCTCAACCAACTGAGCCACGGGGGGTCGGCTCTGCTCGGTTCCATTATCACGGTCGAATGTTTTAACTCTCTCCTCCTTGGGTCACTATCAGCAAATATCATATGTGAGGCATCGCAGAAACATTATTCTCATTGGCACGGTACAATAAACAACATATCTCCACAAAGACACACTGCCAATAACAGCTAGACAGAACTGCAGTTATTCATGTAAGGTACTGACACAAGTTTGTGCGAAGTTATTTTAACAAAAAAAAACCGTAACCATAAGTTATGCCTTTTCTGTACAACGTTAGCCACGTTACCGCAATGTTATGGCCGGAACACAAATATGGCAAGGTTTTCTCTGTCTTAATCCAAACGTCGTGCGGCGTTGGTGATATTACATGGCTGCTTCTGTACATTTCAAATTTCCCCGTGGTTCTGCTCAAGCCTGCAGAGTTATCCAACTGTCCCCTTGGGATATTTCAGACAGTTCACGCACTAAGGAAGGACGTTGAGATAAGCTCAGCGGCGAAGAAGGCAGAGGACAAAGAAATTTTCAATGCTTTGTTTTAATGAGCTTATTGCTTGCAGGAATTTGTCTTCGTTGGAATTCAATTTCCCCACACTTAGTTGAACGTACCTTTACTCGTACATAGCCTACGTATCAACTGGTATAAGGTTTTAGTTGGTTTGCGATAAAGTTAAACAGATAAACATTTGAACATCACCTTGTCTAGAATAATAACTAAAAGTTAGAGACACTTTCGTTGTTACTTAAGATGCTTTTTATGGTTTAAAAATAGCAGGAAAGCATACATTATCTGAAAAGAGAAATGTAAGTTGGGTTTGAAAAGTGATAATTTTATCCTGAACCACCTAAGAATGTATAATGTATAAGTATGTACAGGATGAATCAGTACAGTAGTTACAAACTCAAAAAAAATCACAGTGGATAAAGACATTGCAGGCTACAATGTCATGCTCATAAAAATAAGGAATAACAATTATTTGCATTAAAAAAAGTATTGAATTTTTAAAATTTTTGTTTTCAATTTCAGCATTTTTTTAATAGGCTATAAATATTTTTTATTCTTTATTTTTATGAGAATGACATTGTAGCCTGTAATGTCTTTATCCACTGTGATTTTTCTGAGTTTGGTATACCAGTTGGTTTTAGTGTAGTCCTTAAAACGGTCATACGCAAAATATGACTTTAACAAGTCATTACGCGAAAACTATGAGAGATAAAAAAATCATTACAACAACATTTAGTCACATTTTGTGTCTAAAATAAAAAAATATATATATCTGGTACAACTAAAAAATTTAAAAAATGGTGATGAAAATTGCGGTAGACCGTGCCCTTAAGATAGCAATCCGAGACATATCCCATTTAAAATTTGTTACCAAGAAATATATCGCAACGGTAACACTCTAGACTCATATTCTGGAGATCCCGGTTACGATTCATGGCTCCAACCATCCTGATTTATGTGCTCTATGGTTTCTCAAAATTTCACCTGGCGAGTGATAGGATGCTGTCTTGGCAAAGTTCATAGCCAACTCATATCCCTGTCGCTGAAACTGAACTTGAGTAAAATTATGTATCGCCTTCTCTTATGACCTCTACTTTCTACGTGACGAAACACAGACTAAAATTAAAATTTCTAATATTTATCCCCAAGCCTTCAAGAGGACATAGGTGCTTCTATTTTGTAGTCTACTTAAGTATTATTGTAATATTAAATACTGAAAATGGAATGAACACTACAGTTCGCTAAGTTAATAAGATACCGTCGTAATAATTAAAAACTCCTACTTCCTTACTGAATAAGTACTCTCACCGATCAAATTAACGGCAAGTAATAAATGTGAAGTCTCATGCTTAAATAAAAACTTAGTAATTTCAGTAATATTTGTAAGTAATTAAATTTATTTTTATAAATAATTGTAATGAATTTTTGTTTTAGAATATTTTTGATGTCAGTTCAATAAAATAAACGAAATTATAGTATTATATTAACGTTACGTATAGCAAATTAATGTGTCAGCCTGTTGCGTGCTGTGATTAATCGCAGATAATTGTAATTTTGGTTGTTGTTGTTGTTGTTGTGTTAAGTTGCTGAGAGGAAGCGGTGGGCGGCTGTGTATCCAGCCCAGGCTATGTAGGTCGTCGCCTGAACTATGTCTTCGCGAGTGGGCCTTGTTCCGGTCGTTTGCTAAGAATTACCGGCAAGTTGCCGGGTGCAAATGGCCTCGGGCCTAGGGGATGTTTCATGTCGTGAGAGTGGCGAAGGGAGGAGAGGGGACCACGCCAACATACAACCTCTTTGCTCCGCTACCCTTGTAGCTGTGACCACTCACGCCAGTTACCTTATCTCGCCCGTGAAACCAACTGCTGCACTTCCCCAAGTTTTCTCCATTTACGATTAGCACTGCCTTTTACGATATAGTTATAAAAACTATGGCTGCCCCTAAGAAAATTGTGCGACTTATTTCACGTCATATCTTATTCTCTTCGCCTTCATATTTTACAGTTTTAGATGTGAGATTGTTAACTACTGCTACGACAAATATTTCAACAATTAAATTAACATTTTTCACTCTTAAAACTAACCATAACATTTAAATATGTTAATTACTACCTATCTAACAATATATTTTAATAAAATTATAATAAAATTTAAATAAAGCATAACACTCAAATTCTTTAAACTAGTTAGCGAATAAACAAGAAATTTAATTTTGATTTTTACTTAAAAAATCCAAATGCTTTTACATTGTAAAACACTGCATTTAATCTTAAAATATAAAATGAAGTGTCCTGACACACTCACTCACTCACTCACTCATCAACGCACAGCCCAAGCCGCTGGACCTAGAACCATGAAATTTTGAGGGAAGCTTCCCCTTGGCCCGTAGGCACCCATTAAATAAGGATTTTTCGAAATTCGATAAGTAAGGGGGTAAACAGGACTGAAATGTGTTTTCAAAGAATTCAGTATATCTCACTAACCGGAAAACCTATCATAATTTTTTTTTACTTCGAAATATTTCCCAAAGAAATGAATGTTTGCGAATTTTTCGATTTTGCGTTTTCAAAAATTAAGGGGACAAAAACCGTAAAATGTGTTTTTCATTAATACGTGATTTCTCCTAAACCGTTTAAGAGAATGTGGTGATTTTTTTTTTTTTTTTTTTTTTTTTTTTTTTTTTTTTTTTTTTTTTTTTTTTTTTTTTTTTTTTTTTTTTTTTTTAGGATTTTTCGAAATTCGTCCTTGAAAGCTCTTAAAAAAAAAACAAAACGTGTTTTTAATTACTCTTTCTTATCTCCTAAACAATTGGAAATATTGAAATGGTTTTTGCTTTAAAATAAATCTTACGTAAATATAAAAAAATAATCGCTGGATTTTTTCGAAAATTACCTTGAAAACTGTTAAAAAAATAAACCGTGTTTTCAAATAATCATCTGTATCGCTTATACCTGTTGAGATATCGAGATTATTTTTTGACGAGAGTGAAGTTTATGTAAATATCAACAAATCAAATTCAGGATTTTACTAAATTCGAGAATTAAGGATGTGAAAAGCAGTGAAATGTTACAGACTCCCGAAAAAAGAAAATGATCACGGAGAAATAATTCAACAGTTGCCAACCTACTCATAAATAAAACCTCTTTGGACTGTAGCCTGTACATACGAAAGAATTATCACGGCCTGCCTTTAAGCATTCACTCAGGTATTATATAAAGTTTGTGGTGTGGGAGGGGTGGGGTTATAGGTTCTTATCCCGTGCAAGACTTTACGATGAGAATGACTTTGTCATCATACGAGCATATTGCGCGCGCTCTTTGCACTGAGCTAAGGCAGTTTATAGTTCACTGTTATTGAGTACGCTAGCTGTTAAATGCCTTCATCACATTATTTATCCAGAGTTGCTGTTTACGTTACATAATTTCACGTGGGCAAAGCCTCAGCCGGCCAGCTAGTATGTTATGATCGTTGAAATAATGGTATGAAGTGCCACATAAAAAAATCGAAAAATGGATTAATTTGCAAACCTGTAAATCACAAAAATTATGAAACAGATACGTTTTCCAATAATTGTGTAGAACTAAGTAATTGTTTATAAATTTCTAACCACATGTTTCATATCACAAAATGAATGTATTCTTCTCTATTATTTAACTAAATAGGTGGTTTGGATCAATATTGTTTACTGAGAAAACTAGTATTCTGGGCATAGCAAATCAGAACCCGGAAATTAATTTTGGGAAAGGTCAGTCATATATGTGTTTTGTTCAACTGTATATTTGTCTTCTGTCCAAAATATATCGGCATATACAGATAAATATTTTTTAAGTATCATTTAGTTATGCACAACATTCAACGGTTTCAGAAAACAATAGAATCGGATAATCAGAAAGAAAATGCAACATTTGTTGAGAATAATTTCCTGTTACGCGCAGTATCTTTTTTACACACACACACACAAACACACACACATACACACACACATATATATATATATAAATATATATAAATAAGCTTACATTATTATAACATCCTTCTTTTGGACTTTTCAAGTCATGCTTCATCTTAGTTTGAGCATCACTTGCTACCCGTAAGTGATGTTGATGCTCTAAACATAATGCTTATTTCCGTGTTTTATCATATTCCGAAAGCATGTTTGCATTGGGTTAGTTGCCACTATTACAAGTAATCTTTTTTGGGTTAATTGCCACTATTACAAGTAATCTTTTTTCAGAACTTCTCTTTTAATGTAGAAGAGCTTATAGAAAACATGTTTATATTTTGACAAGCTAACTATAGTGTTCACTTCCAAATTGTAGTTATCATACATAACTCCGAGAGGAGAGTGCTCTCATAATAATCCTTACATGTTACATTACAGCAACAGTGATATTTGTACCACCATAATATATGTATTTGCTTTACCACCTACTGAGCATTATCCTATTTCAGACTTATTATGACCACATTTGCACCCTCGTTGGTCAGAAGAATTGTCATAATGTATCTTTAATACTGCAGTGTTTACTTTTTAGTGGTGAAATCTTAAAGGTTTGTAAAAAATTTTTCACAGCAAACCACAATATAAGCAATTAAGTATACCTTGGTGAATTTCCTCATTTCTGATTTTTTTCTTTAATCAGAGTCTCTTTCACTATAGAAGTAATAAACGATGTCCTTGCCTTATGAGAATAGAGTTGACTGCACCTGTCGAATTCCGTACGTCGTGTCTATCCCTTCACCAGCTTCATGGTTAAAGACCACGCTATTTCATTTATTTCAAACAATTGCACATAACTCAAATATTTTTTAACCAAATTTTTTGAAAATATGAGACTGTGTACAGTCATACGATACACAATTTTGCCAGTGCGTTTTTTTTAAATAATGTGCCATTTGCTAGCAAAATAATATTTTGCTTCAGTTTGGTTTATTTTCACAACAAAATGTGTTCAATTTCAGGGGCAAGAATCTAAAAACCCGTTTGGTGTATTGCAACAGAAAAATTAATACACAAACGTTGATATACAATATTGTTAAAACTGCCCGAATGAATTTTTGACATATGTATTAATTTGCGTTAGATAAAATATTATCTAAACCACTGCTAAACTAAACAGCGAGACCTTAACTGCATACACCATCTTAGATTAATCTATTTCTTGTTTTTACTTTTGTGCAAATTAAAGTTTTAAGGTTTGTATTGATGCATTTCTGATTCAACAAATAGTTAGCAACATGTTTGTAAAACTGAAAAGTTATAAGTGTTTAATAAATACCATAAAGTGGGTGTACTTTGCACCAGTATGGGTAACTATGCACCACGAAAAATTATTTGTTTCTAGTTAGTTGGATGAAATAACGACACATCACGACTGGGTATTTAAAATAATATAATTTAGTACCATCAAATACTTGTTTTTCAACTATGAGCAGAGAAAAAAATATTTTTGGTCGTGCAAATGGTACACATGCTGGTGAAAAGTATACCCAGTTCATGGTACTATAAAATAAATTCACTCTATTCAGATTTCACTTGGTTTTAACTTTTCACATGGCTCCCTATTGTAAAACCAATGGTGCTTGAATAAATAAGTGTTGTTAAAGTAGTGGTACTTGGATCACTATTGCAAAAATAAATGGTACTTTGATCACTATTGCTTGGATATAAATATGAGATAG
The DNA here is from genome assembly GCA_003012365.1 of Medauroidea extradentata. NCBI lineage: Eukaryota > Metazoa > Arthropoda > Insecta > Phasmatodea > Phasmatidae > Medauroidea > Medauroidea extradentata. The sequence goes on along the minus strand of PNEQ01096563.1, from coordinate 9,056 downwards.
GGAAATAGTACTTGATTTTGCTGTCAATAGTTAGCAGCAATTAGCAGTTGTTGCTTGGATAATGTTTGCTAAACAAAGCCTATCATTGCTGCATGTGATGAATGTGTAATCTCATTAATTGTGTTAGACGATTGTATCACTATTAGTAATCGCCATTAATAATGGATGAATTAAAATTTGGGAATTATGTTTAAATAAATTCCTTCCTTACTTAAATTGTGGATATCGTACAAAGTAATCCTTAATAATTAAGTGTCTTGTATTTGAAACTTAACTATTCAACTACCACCTTGCTGGCAGGATATAGGTCATTCGCGATATAGTGAGCACTAAATATTTAACCTTAGAAAAATGTCACTAGTTATTATTGCATATAATTCTGCATTAACTCTAGTTGCGTTACTGCTTGTATGTTTGGCAGCGAAAGTACGGAAAATAGTTCCGTGAATTTACCTATTTAAATACAGTAATATAGAACCAAAATCAAATGAGATCGACATAATTATATTCCATATAAATAATAAACTCTTTTTTATCAAACAGTATCGATTTATACAGACTGCACAATTTATGTTACATGCGCAAACATCAAGTGACGTGTCCAGAAAGGTTAGATATTTCCCGTCGTTAGTCACTACGTGCGGAAAGATACGAAATAGAACTTTAGCAGGGCTTTTTTGAATGCTCACTTTATTCCGAACCACCTATAGCTATCTGGATTTACCCTGTTTGTATGCACTGGGTAATTACACGATCGTAGATAACGGACATACGAATCACCACTACTGGTAGCAGCAGGTGACTGCTGGACATACGGTGGGCTTATCACAGAACAGGCAGTGTTCGTATTAGGCCACAGGTGTTGCCCATATCGGAGACGACCAAGTGCCATTCCCGTGAAACAATACTTCTATCATGCTTGGGTATCCGGCGGGAACTGGTTCACTTATAACAGAATCCATTCAATGTTACCTCATACGATAATGTGTAATTATGGTATCTTTCACCAGAAGAGACCAGAAAAAAATTGCAGGTTCATTAGCCTCCAAGTTAATATGTGTTCCCAAGCTGACAACATTTACATATTGCATACTCGCTGACCCAGTGATGCCACATGAATGGGTCTGAGATTATATTATCGACTCAGCGCCCTCTACATACTGCCATATAAGCAAGGGTTAGTTGTGAAATGTATATGAGCTTGAACCTTTCGTCCAAGACAATGAGATTGGCGACCGTACAATTCCTTCAGCATAGTAATTTAATACAAACAAAGTAAACACCAATACATACAAACGTTATGAGCACGAAGATATAATCGGTTATCAAACCTTAATACATTTTAACGTAACCAATAAGCAAAAGTCCTTTAAGCGATCATAGTCCCCAAACAATCAACATAATCACCTAAAACATACAAAAAAGGAGAGCAGGACGACCCCTATCGTGGTAAAAGAAGGTCTATAGTTTATATAAGTTAAAGAACTCCAGAGGCCTCCAATCGTGCAAGTGTGGTCAAATGTACCGATTACTAAGCATAGAACCACAACTCTTCCATTGATAAATGAAATCCTCCTTATAGTCGTCGATCAGCTACCTAAAGACAAATACTCTTCTTACCTTCACAACCAAATAGTTCACAATTAGAGCTAACTGACGTTTTCTGCACCTTCATAGTAGATCCTTGAAGACAAATCGCGATCACGACGAGCCATTATAAACACCTCACATGAGGCATTTAAGTCTTCCAGCCGCTCAGAAAAGGAAGAAGAAACGCGTGGATATCCTCTTCAAACATTATATCCAATGTCCGGCATTAGCTTACACAAGCTAGGATAATTCGCCTAAATAACGTCTCAACTACTGATCGTTTCACCGCACTGTTAGTCAAGTCCAACTCGTCCAATTCAGCTAACAAGAATGCCCTGGCACTGACGATCCACACCTTATAAATCCCACCTTCCTCGCCCCACTCCCTTCCTCATACCTTCCCTCAAGTCACATGGTAGAAGTGAAAGGAGAAGTGGGAAGGGAGACGTCGAGACCAGACGGCCAAATGTAATACCAGGCAAACAACCTGAACAGGAAACCATAATTGACACTTAATAGACTTTCGAGGGGCACAATCTTATAGTTACATTCAAATCCAGTTTGCGATGAGAAGAAAACGTGAAGTCTCTATGCATTAGCACTGTCAGCTACACATATGTTTATTGCCTACAAAGAAGGTCACGGTATGTCCTGGTTGTGTAACTTCCCTGTTCATTCCACGGCAGTAAATGTTGTTAAGACAAGGGCCGGGAGTCTTATTATTATACTAATACTAACATAAACCCTGATGTAATACATGTCCAGTAAAGTTTTTGGATAACGTTAGTGTTGGAACCTCTAATTGTACACAAATACATATTTCGTAAATGTTAAACGTCACACATTTACTTGAACTGTGTCCACTGAATCGTTTGCCACGGCCTTGCAGTTATTTCGTACATAACATAACTTCAGCAAAATGTGCAATTAACTGCTTATATACTTTAAAGGATGGTAAATCCCATGAGATCCACTTTAAGTGGTGATTAGTTATTTGTGTGTGTGCATATTGTATGGAAATACAAATCACAGATAAGTTCGTTGGTACATGTAGCCAGACCTAAATAAAGGACAATGAGCAAGCAACCACGCCTCTATTGTCAGTATTATGGGAGTATAGCCAGTGAATGTTGAGTTAATGAACATTTAAAGTGACGACAAATCAACAATCACTGCGAATGGAACGTTTAACCTTCCGGGTTGAATTCAGATGCATGATGGCATGTATGCAGGGAGCAAAGAGTGACTACCATCCCATCCAATACATTGGAAACACAGCGTCGCCTCTAATATTATGCAGGTATTTCTGCATTTGTATGCCAATACAGTGACAAATCGTAGTGAATAAAGAATCAGAAAGAACAAAAAAGGTCCACATGTCCGAACACTCCCAGACAAACTGTTGTAAGATACAGCCTCTCAAAGTCTGATCATCATGGAAATGCCAACAGGTAGGCGACCCGTGTAGCTGCGACGTGGTGACATGCTTTCAAGACGATAATGCAGTTGTTGGCATTGGATCCTACCTTAAGGGTACGGTTCACATCAGTTTTCGCCTTTTTTATTTTTATATTTGTACCAGATATTTTTCTTCTTATTTTAGACATAAATTGTGATTAAATCATTCTATTATAAAATGTTTCATCTCTCAAAGTTTTTGCGAAATGAGTCGTAAACGTCAAAATTTGCACTTTATAGTATTATGTACGCCACTAAAACCAACAGACATACCAAACAAAAAAAAATCACAGTGTATAACAGTATTGTAGGCTGTGATTTGACACACATAAAAAGAAAAAAAATTTTAGTATTTTTTAAAAATTGTTGAAATGTTTAACTTTTTATTTAAAAATTCAGCATTTTTAAATTAAATACAAAATATATCTTAATTTTTCTTTTTACGTATGTCAAATCATAGCCTACAGCATTGTTACACACAGTGAATTTTTTCGGTTTGATATGTCAGTTGGTTTTATTATCAATAAGCAATTATTTTGAAGTACATAATTATATGAAATTGTTAAATGTTTGTTGCAATGGGAATTTACAATTACAATTTATTGGTTTATGGGCATACGTCATTGCTCATGTTTTGATGATCAAACACGTGTTGAATGACAACGTACAAAAAAAGAACAAGAAAAAAAAAACAAATATAAAAAACGCACAAAAACAGAAATAAAGCAATCCCAGAGTAATTCAGTAATTTTTTATAAATTAATTATTATATTAGACAACAAAGACTTCTAGAGATAGAATTCAGACGTATGTCGACACAACATTCAGACACAAATATAGAACCAGACTCCCAATATGAAAAAAAAAAAAAAATGTAAATAGACAAAAACGGTGAACAGTGGACAACAAACGAAACACAATAGAAAACACAACACAAGTCAAAACCAACGAAAAAATACAACGTTTCTGGAATTGCGATCTATTTCCGTCTTCAGGCTGAGACACATCTGGTCGGAACACCAAGATGCGAATGAAGTTCGCTAGCTAACGATTTCCGAAACGTTGTATTTTTTCGTTGGTTTTAACTTGTTTGGTGTTGCCTATTGTCTTTTGTTTGTGTCCAGTGTTCACTGTTTCATGTCTATTTCCATATTTTTTCATATTGGAAATCTGGTTCTATATTTTTGTCTGTCTTTTGTGTCTGGGTGCTGTGTCGATATTCGATTGAATTCTGTCTCTAGAATTCTTTGTTGTCTAACATAATAAGTTTAAAAATAAAAAATAAAAATAAAGGAAAAAATTGAGATAATTCCTCTGGGAATTCTTTTTTTCTATTTTTTTGTTTGTTTTATATATTTTTTTTTCTCGTGTTATTTCTTGTACTTTGTCATTCAGCACATATTTGATCAGCAAAACATAAGCAATGGCAAACAAAAATTATAGTTTTGTATATGTTGAAGCAAACATTTCTGTTACTTTAATCGCGGGCACAAAAATTGTTATCAGTTATATATGCAGTCGTCCGCTATTGTAGAATGCTGGTGCCAAATCTCTGACGTTTACGCATCGAACATTGTTAACCTCTACAAAATATAACTGCTGAATTATATGAAAAAAATATTATTAAAAACTTATTTGTCATTTAAGAACCTCATGAAAATGGTTTCATAAGTCCACTTTACGTGATTTGACTAACCAGTTATCATCATTATTTTGGGAGAATCAATGCTTATTTTAAATCGACGTTTTCCTGCACTTTTGCTGAGATGATTATTTTCACACTGTAAACGATATTACAATATTCTGTCGTAAATTCTGCCGTTATAACAATGCGATGTAATGTTGAAACTGTAGTATAATGCAAAGGTTGGAGAAAACGAAAGTATGCTTAACCCAAGTAAATACACCAGCTAAAACAATGTATGCCACATTAAAAATACGCGTAAATTGTTCAGGACATTTAAAACTTATTTATGATTGACTGTCAAACAGTTGCAGAAATATATAATCGGAAGTTTAATACTGGGCTTACATGTAACATTTTTATGACTATTTACAAAGTGGTTCCCAAAGACACTTATCATCAAATGTTTTCCAATTTTGTGAGTGGTGCAGATTGAAGCAAGTTTCGTTGCACAGCTACAAGCGTGATCTATGCGTAGAACTCGTAACTTTAGATTTGTGTCTGCAGTGGAAGTTTCTTTTGTTGGCAAGTCATTTATCAAAAAGCAATAATAAACAAATCATGTATATAAATATATTTTATTTATCAGCGTTACAAATGAAGGCAATCTGTGAAACACCCATGCAGGTATAATCCACAAACATCAGTTTTACAAGGAAATATGCATTATTTGATACATTGAATATGATAAATGTAAGAAACAATTTTACAATGCATTGGCGTCGTGTATATTTCCGAAAAATAGGTGACAATTTCAGTATTCAATTGGGTACAGTCTTCTCCTCGTGTCTGAAACAGCAGTGGAAAAACCTTTTTAATCTCATGTTGTGGAGCGCTGATGCTTGGCACCGATTTTAATGAAAAGCAGAGAGTTGTAGCAATTTCTGCTCGCCCTTCCGCCAACTCTGTCGCGAATCTCTCCTGGGAGAGATTTATAGTCGCGGACGCAAATTGAAACTTTCCGTGTACATGTGTGTATGTGTATGCGCCTGCGTCCGTCTGTCCGGCTATGACTAATGACGCTTCCTGTCTAGCAAAGGGACTGTCATTAATAACGTGCTCACGCATCATTCCCATTGCAGCAGTGTGCAAAAAACAGGTGCCTGGGGTTGGGGAAGTGAGTACTACGTCGAAAACGAGCGGATGAATAAAAGATAGACAAAACACAGCAACTTCGATACGTGCGGGAACCAGTTAAACCCGTGACATAAAAAGCGCCCGGAAGACGTTAAATTCATGCACAAGCCACACAGCAGCGTAACCATCGAACTTCATAAAACTGTAAGTTGTCTAATGATGACACAAAATACAATCGTTGCATTTAACAGTATCATATTCGTTATGAGTAGAGACATGAAAAATTCGCGTTATCATTTGGTAGAAGACTAAACTTCTCTTTCCTATACATAACAGAGCATAATATGAGATTCAATTGGCCACGAACTTTTATGTATTGTCATTTACGTGTGTTATGTTTTTACAGAGATTGGCCTCTCTACCAAGTAAGCATTCTCCGCGGCAAGTCACGACGATATCGGCCAGCGGGAGACTTCGAACAAGCCTATAGTAACTTGGTGTCTAGTCAGCTGTCAGAAAATAACGCGAATTTTGCATGTCTCTAGTTATAAGTAGAGGGACGAGTATTTCGCATATTCATCTGGCAGCAGCCTAGACTTCACAGTTCTATACACGCACTGGAAGAAGTCGAATATCTATTGGCTTCCAACTGTACATGTTGGTGGTACCTATTATCCCCAAGACTTGTTTCCTTATTTATCACTGGCTTGCGGTTGTGAAAAGTAAGATAAAACAGTTGTCGTCTATGATAGAAGGGGCAGGGAATTACACGTTATTGGCGTTCAACCTGACCTACAAGCAATACGCGAAAAAATCGTGCCTCTAGTTATAAGTAGGGCCCGGTAGCTTTCGCGAACAGATTTTTGCGCCACTTTGTTTCAGTGCCTTACGTGCGCAACTGCATCTCTGCTTTGTGATCAGTGATTGGACGCGTTAACATACAACGTCTGGAGGTTAAACCCGCAAATCACAGACGTGTTGTGTCACAGTTATTCTTGTACTGATTGGCACAGTCTAATGAATAATAACTCTGCACAGAAACACTCTGCCAATAATCATGGAGTTGAGCTGCAGGTGTACTCGTAAGACACTGAAACAAAGTGGGGTATAAATCTTTTCGCGAAAACTACCAGGCTCTAGCTATGAGACAGGAATTGCAGAACGGTTAAAGTAGGCCTAATTGTGATTTCCCCGTGTCTTCGACAGAAGCAAAGAGGGTAATGTTAAGCGTTACTTGGCTGGAAAAAATGTTTATATGAATTCCCGGTACAGAACTTGTAACATAACTTTTAAATAAAATTAGGGTTTATATGATTTAGCATATATTATATTCAGATTGTTTTTATCACATTGTTAGAGCCAATTACTTTTGATGAAAAGATTTCCGCAACAATTTGTTTTAATGCCTTATACGCACATATGCAGCCCTGCTTCATGTTCAGTGATTGGCTGTTTTGAATTCTCAGCGTCTAGGGTTCTACCGGCAAATCACAGACGTGTGTTGTCACAGTGACCTTGTTCCTGTTGGCAGAGTCAAGTAAGCCACGTCTGTGCAACAATACATTCTACCAATTACCATGAAGCAAAGCTGAAGATGTGCACGTAAAGCATTGACACAAACTACTGCAAAACTCTTTTGCCAAAAATCACTGGCTGTGTACACATAGTTATAGAAAGGGAAACTCCGAGATTTTAATGATCTGCATGTTAGTATTCACTGCTTTGTATATACTGAAGCCCCAGGAATTTTTCCAACTAACTGCTACCCAGCAACCTTTTGTCCTCTAACTGCCACTCATGGGAGCAAAGAAAACGATCTAACAAATGGGTAGAGACACAGGTAAATCGCGGGTAGAGTGTATTGTATGCTAGGCACCAACATGCTATGTATAACACTGAAGATTTTGCACCGGCATTGGTTATAGTTTACATGAAGCAATGAAGCACTGTGCCCCTCTTCAACAGACCCAATCATAACTGTACAGTTTTAACACAGAACGTGTGTGATTTGTTAGAAAACTGTTCACACGTGTCACGATTGAGATACTACAGTTTATTGGAGACTATGTTAAATATTTTTGCGATCTTCCTGTGTCTCTACAGATGGGGCTTGAGTAAACATAGGACCGCGGATTCTATCCAGCAGGTAATTGAAACCGCGAATTTTCGCTTTCCTTGCACTTAGTAATATTTCTACGGCGATAACAAATTAATTTTCAATTCAAGGTAAATTTTTGTGTTAGTGTAATCAAACCTTGAAACAAATTCAACAACTGTGCACTATGTGATGTTTAAGAAATTAAAATTGCTTTAAACATAAATAATATTGTAGAATTTACGTGTACCAAATTCACGAATATATAAAATATTTATGAGTGTTAAATACTGTCGTAACGTGTAACTAACACAACAACATTAAAACTGTAATTTTTTTTAAAGTTTTCGTTAAACTTTTATAATTTATAAAATTTTTTTCGGAAGGAGCAGTTATGTATTTGTGGGTACATCCACAATAATCCTGAACCACAAGTCCAACTCCTCAAGATAATCAGGGCACAATATTAAACAAATAAAAGTGAGGTTGTTGAATAATAAAACCTCACTTGTGTGGCCGATACGTCTTGGCAACAGAGAAAACAAACATATTTTGTTTTATATTTATACACTATAGGAAAATGAAGTTTATATTGAAATGGACTGTCAATGACTTTGAATGTTTCTTGCAATGGGACTGAATATCGTACTGGACAATTTTGGACATACGCCATTGCTACATTATGTAGTCCCAGAAATCATAGCATGAAACAAAGACAAAAAATTAATTAAAACAAAAAACTAAAAAATATTTAGAAAGCAAGCCTAACTTGTTTGTAGTCAACACTTCCACATAGGAAACAACAGAATATGAAAGATCCCGTAAGGAGTTAGTCAAAAATAAATAAAGAAAAAATAAAATACATTTCAAAAATATAAATTTTGAAAGATCTTTTACTTCACATGAAGACGGGTGCAGATGTCAGCTCGGGGAAAGTTTGTCTTAAGGCCGCACTTGGTGCAGGATCGCCCCACTCACGAGTATAGGCATTTACATGTTAAATAAGAACTGACACAACTCCCACAATTTTCTTGCTAAAGTTTTCCAACAAAAACTATTTTACAGATTTTGATGAGCTTAAGCAGGCTATTGGACCAACATAGTAATGTATGTATTTTAATAATATAATTTCGTTAATTAAAAAGTTCAAAG
>PNEQ01096562.1:22284-62841 GCA_003012365.1 Medauroidea extradentata | reverse complement strand
TGTAAACTCCCCACCCTCCACCAACTACCCCAAACCACCTCCCTTCCTTCGTTTTCAGTAGCTATTCACCCCACCTCCCCAAAGAAAACCTGTCTAGCAGGGACTCGGAGAGGCCGCTTTACACGATGGTGCTACAAGACTTGCAGAGCCCTCATGCGGCAGAGAAACACAACTGCGGCCTCGGAGCCCCCCGTTAAGAGGCCGGTGTCGTATTTCCACCTTTGACACGTGGGAACAGCGAAGTGATAAGAGCCAGTGTCCCACGCTTGACGAGAAGCATATCGCCTCTATTCGCAGTGCGCCAAACTGGCGTGCAAGGTTTTCCTTGTAGGTTTTTTTCCTACGGGACTTCAAGCGATGACCAAATTATTTTATTTTTGAATAGTAAGAAGTAAAGACCAACGCATGCTTCTCGCTTTGTACGTAACGAATTCAGGTAATATTTTCGGAGTTACAGCAACCTAAAAAAGCCGTTTTTAGCCATTTTGAGAGGCCCGAAAATCATGTTTCTAACAAGCGTGCTGAATTTTTTAAAATATAGAAGCATAGTTTCAAGTGTGTGTTCTTTTCGTAGATGAACGTAATATGTATTCGTTAAGCGGTTTCGCGTAAAAATAGTACACGTGACACGTTGCAACGCCGTCCATGCGCCAGTAAGTAAGTTTTTACCCTGTTCTCCCGCGTTTTGTTTTTGCTCGGCCAGTTTTCATGTCATGCATCAGCCCTGTTGTTTCCGGCCAGGTAGAGGTAGAAAGAACCTTCGAGTGTAGGGCGTACAGGTACTTGTATTTACATGCTGCGGAATGTGAGGGGCTGAGAGAGGTTGGGAAGAGTTGGAATGACCACCCAACGCACGTGTCAGAAGACACTCAACGCCTCACGACAGAGAAAAGTAGCCGGCGAGCAGAAAGGAGGGTTGTCTGCCTCCCAAATATGGTAACACGACCTCTTCTAGCTGTAACAATGGCGCCCTTCCCCCCAGTCGCGTTTCTTTTGTTCGCGGCACGGCCCTAGCACCCGCATCACGTGGGCTTGCATCTTTTATTAACGGGAGGTAAGGGTTGGAGGACCTGGTGATATCCTAGCAACACCTCTGATGTACAATCCGCGCGCCAACCCCGCTGGTGTAGGCTTCTCGCGGTACAATGGACATGTTTGTAACCCTCGTTACCTTTTCTTCCCTTTTCAGCCAGTTTGCATTCATCCGGTGTCGGCTCGTCGTTTGTTGCCGTACAGAACTGCGGTTGTCGAGAACTGTACGTGGTTGTAATGATTGGACGGTAGTTACGCAGCATGGATGAGCGGTTTATAGGCAAATCACAAGCCTGTCTTCAAAAGTATCAACGTTATCGTGAAGAGCCTATACGCGCGTTACCTGTACATATAACAACAGGACTGATTAACAGTGGTTAGCTGTCGGACATTTTTCCTGGTAGACGAAACATTAATTTTAATAAATAGTGCACGTTAAAATTTTTTTGTGTTCACTTGCCTCAGAAAATCTCCATCATACTGCTTTTCCCTGCAAAATATGACGAGAATTATTTTCTACACAGTAAAAAAATCATATTTTTACAAGTATGTGTTTGTATGCAAATGTCAAAACATATGTAGGTTTAGGCACTACAGCACTAATGTTGCAGGTCATTAAAGTGGTCTAAATTTTCCAAATACCTGTAGAGACTAGTGGGATATATTTATATGGGCAGAGTGTTTGATGTGAAACAATATAGCCTTTAACGACGTGTCACATTTTGCAACATATTTTGTACTTTTACAAAAAAAAATTATTGCAAACGGGTTGTGAAACATTTTTTTGTGACACTTCCAGCAATTGTTGCAAAATGTACAGTTATTATTTGTAAACATACAAAAATGTTTGTAGGTATACGTACTTTTTCGTATATTTACAAGCATTTCGTCTAAAGTTTACAATATTTCTTGTTAACTTACAAAAAGATTTGTTGGAAACTAATCTCCAACGTTTTTTTTTTTTTTTCAATACAAAAATGGTTTTACTGTGTACACTTACTAGGTTACTTTGTGATTTCATCAAGTTATTTACTTTTTATCTTTAGCCCATACAACCAGAGAATCAGTTTGGGAAGTGTGTTTCTGTCTGTCTTATTAAACAATAACATCGCTGCAAGACGTCTAAAATCTTAACTCGGCTAGTCCGGATAGGGGGGACATTTGACTTGAATTTAATTAATCGCAGCTTTTAAGAATCTTCTTGTTTATCCGAGAATTTTTTTTTTACCGCTTGCCGCTTTTAAAGTGTTTTGCGCGATATATTGGCTTTGTACCGTACCACATGGCAAGCTGCTTAAAAGGGTCAAACAGTTTTTCTAAAAGGGCGAAGATATACGCTTGTTTTATCGCTGTTTTAGCTGCTTCCTAAAACAATCAAACAGTGACAGAGTTCATTAGATTACTTATGAACGAGTTTTTTTACCTTCAGTACAACGCGTGCCAAAATAACTGCCGTATGTGTCGTACTAGTGTCACTAGTATTACATATAAATAAAGGCACGAGTATTTCGCGTATTAATCTGGCAACATAGACTTCTCAGACCTGTATACACACTGGCCAAAGTCAAATATCCATTGGCTTGTAACCATAACACGTGATACCTCCACGACTTGTTTCCTTATTTATCACTGGCTTGCAGTCGTCAAAGATGTGTTAAAACAGGTGTCGTCTAATCACAGAAGGAGGAGTGAAGTATACAATATTGGCATTCAACCTGACCTAGAATCAATACGCGAAATAATCTTGCCTTTACATATAAATATTTTGGCTTTTGTGGAAGAAATGCACAGTTGTAATCCCGGTGAAGAAACGGATGAATAAAGAATCTCATACATGTTCAGAGGCGGGAAGTTTGTGGATTTAAAAATTTTCTTGATGTAATGTTGGCAGCATTACAGGTAGAGCCACTGCTTTTAGGTGGAAATGGTATTGTTACCAGCTGGTTTCTGTGCTTTATGTGCACATCTGTAGTTTTTCTGCATGGTTATTGGCAGCGTGTCTTTATGTTAGAGGCGTCGCTCATTTGACTACGCCAGTTATAAGAAGGTTACTGGGTCACCACACGTCTGCGATTTGCTGGTAGAATCCCAAGACGCCGAGAGTTAAAAGATCCACTCAATGACCACGAAGCGGAAATACAGCTGCGCACATAAGTCTTTGGAACAAGTTGGTGCAAAATTATTTTAACCTCAAATCGGGTGTTCTAATTATTGGCATGTAATAAGCAAATAATTGTACACTGAAAATATCTTCGTCTCTTCAAACTAATTATCGGTATATAGTGAGTAAAGATTAGTACACTTAAATATCTTTGTCTGTCTCTTCAAACTAATTATCGGTATATAGTGAGCAAAAAATTGTACGCTTAAATATCTTTGTCTGTCTCTTCAAACTTACTATCGGTATAGAGTGAGCAAAGAATTGTACGCTTAAATATCTTTGTCTGTCTCTTCAAACTAACTATCGGTATATAGTGAGCAAAAAATTGTACGCTTAAATATCTTTGTCTGTCTCTTCAAACTAACTATCGGTATATAGTGAGCAAAGAATTGTACACTTAAATATCTTTGTCTGTCTCTTCAAACTAACTATCGGTATATAGTGAGCAAAGAATTGTACACTTAAATATCTTTGTCTGTCTCTTCAAACTAATTATCGGTATATAGTGAGCAAAGAATAGTACACTTAAATATCTTTGTCTGTCTCTTCAAACTAATTATCGGTATATAGTGAGCAAAGAATTGTACACTTAAATATCTTTGTCTGTCTCTTCAAACTAACTATCGGTATATAGTGAGCAAAGAATTGTACATTTAAATATCTTTGTCTGTCTCTTCAAAGTAACTATCGGTATATAGTGAGCATATAGTTGTACACTTAAATATCTTTGTCTGTCTCTTCAAACTAACTATCGGTATATAGTGAGCAAAGAATTGTACACTTAAATATCTTTGTCTGTCTCTTCAAAGTAACTATCGGTAGCCTATATAGTGAGCATATAGTTGTACTCTTAAATATCTTTGTCTGTCTCTTCAAACTAATTATCGGTATATAGTGAGCAAAGAATTGTACACTTAAATATCTTTGTCTGTCTCTTCAAACTAACTATCGGTTTATAGTGAGCAAAGAATTTTACACTTAAATATCTTTGTCAGTCTCTTTAAACTATCTCCTCTTCAATGATATTCGTATACAACACTTGCTGCAAGAAGTTAGTATGCATAAATGACACTTCGTGCAGCCTCACATTTCCGCCGATGTGTTTGCTGGGGTTGGTAGGCGAAGGAGCTAATATAGTGACAGTGACAATATTAATGTTAGCCAGGATAGATAAAGAAAAAAATCACTTTGATTTCATCTGAAAAACAAAACATTTGTAGCTTTTAATTTGAATTTTCAAACTGGTAAAGCTATTGTTGCTGCCCGAAATATTTAAGCGGAAATAATACCTGAGTTTTAACTCCCTTACCTATACCAATGCAACTAGCAACAATCATTAATCATTGCTTAGTTTGTTTATTTATACACGAAGTGTTCGGCATGAGTGTACAACATATTGTGTACTGTTATTAGTGGCAGTTACTTCAATTACATTGTTTACATAAAAATTTTAGAAAGTATATGTAAGAAATTTAAAATTTGAATTCAGACTGTTTGAAGTTATTGATACATAAAAAAAATATCATGAATATTATTGGGGAAAAGTATGTCAGATTTAAGGAAATCTAGGATGATTTATATTTTGCTGCATCTTAATATATGTAGATATATATTTCAACTTTTTTAATGCAAAAAATATTTTAACTTTTGTTTTCATATAGAAAACGTTGTAGCCTACAACATCGTTATTCATTATATATATATATATATATATATATATATATATATATATATATATATATTTAGTTTGGTATGTTGGTTGAATTTAGTGACATACATAAAACCGTAAAATGCAAATTTTGACATTTGCGTGTGGTTACACAAAAACGAGAGAGAGATTTAAAAAAATTTAATCAGAGTAAAATTTAGTTACAATTAACGTCATAAAAAATATCTGGTACAAATATAAAAATTAAAATATGACGATGAAAATTGCTGTAAACCGCTTTTAAAATAGCTGAAACTGAAAATAAAAATTGTATAAGTTCAATATATTTTTTTAAATACAAATAATTTTTATTCTTTATTTTTATGAGCATTACATTGTAGCCTGCAATGTCTTTATCCACTGGGATTTTTTTGAGTTAGGCATATCAGTTGGTTTTAGTGTAGTCCTTAAAACGGAAACATGCAAAATATGACTTAAACAAGCCATCACGCGAAAACTATGAGGGATAAAAAAGTTTCATAAGAGCTAAATTTAGTCACATTTTATGTTTAAAATAAGAAAAAAAATATCTGGTACAAATGAAAAATTAAAAAATGGTGATGAAAATTGCGGTAGACCGCGCCCTTATTAAGGCCTCGCTCTTTAGTTTTGCATTGGTCAACTTTACAACATTTTAAAACTAATAACATTGAGTTTCCCTACCCGTAGTTAAGGTAATGGCCCAATATTTGTACTGCTTTTACAATAATTACTTTTTTAAATTCTAAACGAGAGTAGGTATTTAAAGAAAAAAACTGTTAAACAGTTTTGTTAAAAGCAGTACATATTATGTTAGCTATTTTTTTCACGGCAGAATACACAATTGTTTCAGCTAATTATGCAATTAAGGTAATTCTCATTAATGACTTAATTAGTTAAATCTATGAAAAATAGACTGCATATTAAAACAATTTTTAACAAAATTGTGCAAGTTTTTCGATATCTGTGATTGTTTAGGTATAAAGAATAATTATCGTGAAAGCAGTATAAATGATGCCTCATGGCTCTAATTGTGCGTGGTATTAAATAATATATTTGTGTTTTAATGAAATAGTGTTTTTGTAAAGGTACTTGTGAGTAAAGTGTCCTCTTACAAAACAACTCTAGCTCTCACAGTTTTCTCATTTTTGTGCGTCAAATTTAAATTTTCTATGTTACACGCTGCAATGCAAATAGTGAAAACCAGTTGACTTACTCAAATGAAATAATTCACAGTAAAACAACATGCCGTGAGTAGAGATGATGGTTTATCGCGGGAAAACTTGACTCTTTGCAGTGTTTTAACGCACGTTCAATAGACGACTTGAAGAACACGCCCCTTGACGTCACACCGCAGGGGTAATACTGTGGGAAACAAAGCTTGTTTACAAACATACTGATTTGTGAGTTGGTAACTGCAGAAAGCAAAAATGTTGCGCATTCATAGATTTGCATGTAAGGGTAAAAAATATTAGTTTCAATTTCATGGTTAAGATACGCAAATACGTAAGATTAATGTTTACCTGGAAAAGCGGCAAATTCCAAACAAATAATCAATTTTCTTGACGTACATCTCATCCGGGACATGTGAAGCCAAACAGCTAAATGAAGGTTATGTTCGGTTGCGGTATCCATGGAAATAGGAATCGTATCCCACACCTGACTGAAGCTCCGCCTCTTTTCAAGTCGTCCATTTATGAAAAGATTACTGGCTTTCGCTTGTACGGAGAGCTGTTGCCCTATTTGACTGAACCAATAAGAATGCCGCTGTCGTGATATTCTATGGATGTTATTTGTCTGCAGACAGCTATGTTGTGTCAGACGTGCATCAGCCAGTCATATACATGCTGCAAGAGAGTACAGTGCTTTCAAGGGTATGTTGACACAAAACATTTTCGCGATATTCCATAATCTCTACCCATGAACTACGTAACCTAACATTCATACATCCACAACGTAATATTTTAAACAATCACAAAGTTACAGGGAAGAAGTTGAAAATTCAGCAATTTTTTTGATTGAAAAGTTGTTCACACTGCGTTTTTCTAATTTTAGGTTACGTAGCCCATGTCATGTTATTTCATTGTGATTATTTTGTTTAAGTAATTCTACTGGTTGACACTATTTGCACGGCAGCATAACGTGCAAATTTTTACTTTGAAGCACCGTTATGAGGAAACTATGCGAGCTAATTTTTTTCCGTAAGAGACAATTGTAGTCACAAGTACCGTCTACAAAATTAATATTATTTTGTAAAAAATCTACAATTTTTGTATCACATTTATACTAACTCAGAACTTGTCGCCTTATGGTGCACGATGGAGTTGTAGGACTAGTTTACCCTCATCAGAACACGTCGAGTCGTGAATTGTCTCGTCGCTGTACGAGTTTATTTACGACCCGGTTATACTGCCCGACCCTGGAGCCCCGGATGCCATGTTTCCGCCGCAGCTCGATTTGTAGTAGTTTTTATTGGCCCGTGTGCATGGTCGTTAACCTGGCGCGCGCCCTTGCCTTTCCTTTATGTCCTTGGCGTTGTGGCTCTCTCAAGGCGAGCGTGCCCGAAATATTTATGACGGTGAAGTGAAGTGGGTGGTAGTGGGAGCTTCCGGACGGGATGTTAGCAGCCCCTAGGCGGTGCCATTCTTACAGGTGAGTCAGGAGTGGTATAATTATTGTGACGTTGGCCAGGGTGCGGCTCTCTGCGCCAGTCAGGAGCGAGGAACCACAAGCCCGGTATGGGTGGCTCAGGATAAAGTAAGCACTTTTGAAACCTTGGTCACTTATCG
The DNA here is from genome assembly GCA_003012365.1 of Medauroidea extradentata. Classification (NCBI taxonomy): domain Eukaryota; kingdom Metazoa; phylum Arthropoda; class Insecta; order Phasmatodea; family Phasmatidae; genus Medauroidea; species Medauroidea extradentata. The sequence continues at coordinate 55,172 of PNEQ01096562.1, read as the reverse complement.
ATGGTGAAGAATAAATACCGTCTATGCCAATTTTTTTAATTTCACAGGAAAGAGAAAAAAAACTTTATTTTGTATGGAGCACATCCACAGCTGTAATCTTGATATAAAATATTTAGTTAAAATTTTATTTACTATGTTCACTATGTCAAACATACTTCGTCAAATTTTCGTGCAGTAACATTAAAAAAAGCTGAAAATTGACATAGATGGTTTCCATTCTTCACCATCGTTATATTGCTTTCGGGTGGTTTTATTTTCTTGCCACTTTTTGATGTGAACAAAGCAATCTACGTAACAATCGAATTGTTTAAATTGTACTGTACTCAAAAGTTATGTCTAAGGACCCCTGTTTTTCGCGAAAAGAAATTCGCCCCAGTTTTTTTTCCGTGCCTTACTAGCACATCTGCAATTCTGCTTCGTAGTTTTTGGCAGCGTGTCTATGTGAAGAGCGACATCTCATTTGACTGAGCCAATTACAATAAGGTTTCTGCAACAACACACGGCTGTGATTTTCCAATAGAATCCCAAGGCTCGAGAGAGCTAAAATACCCTATCAGTGACCCCGAAGCAGAATTGCAGATGTGCACGTAAGGCACCGAAAGAAAGTGGGGCAAAATTCTTTTCGCGAAAAGTAGGGATCCCTAGTTATGTCTTAAGGCGGCCGCCTGGTGAAGGGTGTGTTTGTGCGTGAGAAGCGAAAATCGATGGGGAGCTACGAGCGCAGTGTTCCCGCCGTAACGTTCTTACTGTGGGACTATAAGCGGTGACCCTATCATTTATTACACGCCTCACTGTAGCAAAGTCCAATGTACTTGTAGACCTCAATTTCGAACAAATCCGTTTCATATGTCTTGAGAAACAACCACGTTAAAAAGTCGATTTTAGCCAAGTTTGAGGGCTTTAAAATAATACTTTCAGTGTGTGTGGTGTCTTGAAAGTCTCATTCACAAGTAGTCTGAAGTGTGTTTTGTTTTAGTAGATAAGCATTGTGGACACACGTTTACTGGTCTCTGAGAAAAAAACGTAACTGCGAACACGCTGCACGCAGTTCGAGCGCCAGTCAGGCGGCCGCCTTAAGGATGTTCAAGTACGTGAAGTCATACATTTATATTTCTATGAAATAGTTAGTTTTGTAGACTTGTGAGTACAGTTTCCTCTTACAAACAATTTTAGCTCTCGTAGTTTTCTCATAACGGCGCGTCAAAGTCAAAATCTGCATGTTCTTCTGCCATGCAAATAGTGAAATACATTCGACTGACATAAGTGTAATAATTCACGGTGAAATAAAATGCCGTGGGCTACGTAATAAAACATTTTAAAATATCCCACGAAACAATTATTATATAATTAAAACATTTTGAATTTGCAATTTTTTCTGTACTTTTGCGATCTTTAAAAAAAAATTTACGCTCTGGATTTTGAAATGTTTTATTGCAGAGTTCGTGGGATATTAGTTCACAGTGAATTATTTCATTTAAGTAGATGGATTAGTTTTCGCTATTTGAATGGCAGCCTACAAAGTAAATTTTGACTTTGACGCACCGTTATCACAAAACTATGAGAGCTAAAATTGTTCCATAAGAGTAAAATGTACACACAAGTATCGTCTACAAAACTAATAATATTTCATAAAAATATAAAATTATGATTATATCGTACCTGAACACCCTTAAGTTGCAATGATAATTATTTTGTAATTATTATTATTGTAGACAATATGGTCTTCAGAAGTGCCCACATTATCGCGAACCACCTGTACAAAATTATCTTTAAATTCCCTACTCAATTCCGTACTTAATTACCGAGCGATGTGGCGCAACGGTAACACTTGCATACGGTAGGATCCGGGTTCGATCTCCGGCTCCCGCCATCCTGATTTCATTCGTTTTTCAATTGTTTCCCGATATCACTCCAGGCGAATGCTGGGATGGTTCCTTAACAAAGGCCATGGCGGACTCCTCTCCCAGCTGCTGTCATTGTACCAAGTTGTGTGTCATCGTCTATAATGTCCTCGCTGTCGACGAGTCGTAAAACCTACTTACTTTATATTACTTAATTCTGTTCATAAACGTCGACTGAGATGTAATAACAGAATTATGTAGCAAAACTTCTGTGTTGTGTACATGCTAGCATTGTTTACTCATAAGTAGAGCCACGATTTTATGGCGAAAAGATTTTTGCAACATTTGGTTTCGATGCGTCATGTGCACATCTGCAGCTCTGCTATATCGTCTGTGATTGGATGATTTTACTCTCACTGGCTTTGGCAAATTATAGACGTACAGTCTCACAATAATCTTATTCTGATTGGTGCAGTCAAATGAGAAACGTGTCTGAACATAGACACGCTGCCAATAACCTTGAAACAGAACTGCCGATGTGGACGTGAATCACTGAAATAAAGTGGGGCAAAAATCTTTTCGCGACAAAATCGTGGCCCTACTCATAAGTAAGGAAAGGTATTATTCGCGAATTCAGTGACCGACGTGTTATAATTAGGGCCACGATTGTGTCGCGAAAAGATTTTTGCCCCACTTTGTTTCAGTGACTCACGTGCACATCGGCAGTTCTGTTTCAAGGTTATTGGCAGCGTGTCTATGTTCAGACGCGTTTCTCATTTGACTGTACCAATCAGAATAAGATTATTGTGAGTCGGTACGTCTATAATTTGCCAAGGCAAGTGAGAGTAAAATCATCCAACCACAGACAATATAGCAGAGCTGCAGGTGTGCACATGACGCATCGAAACCAAATGTTGCAAAAATCTTTTCGCCATAAAATCGTGGCTCTAGTTATAATCCATTGTCCTATGTATTCTCGAGCCCGTTCATTCGTTTATTGTCTCTTGTTCCAGTGAGTAGCAGTTAATGGACAAATGGCCTGGGCTTGTATGTACACAGGACAATGGATTCTATCACGCATGTCGTTGAACTCGCGAAATATTCCTTTCCCTGCTCATAAGTAGGGACAGGAAAATATCGCGAATTCAATTACCTACATGTTAGAATCAAATATCCTATGTACCCTCAAGCAACGTCCATTTATTTGTCAACTAGCTGCTACTCAGTGGAACAGCTGACAATGAACGAATAGACGGGGCTTGAGTGTGCATAGGACAATGGATTCTAGCATGTAGGTAATTGATTTAGCGAAATTTTCCTACCGCTACTATACGTAGGGTCCGGTAGTTTTCGCGAAAATATTTTTGCCCCACTTTGTTTCAGTGCCTTACGTGCACACCTGCAGCTCGACTTCATGATTATTGGCAGAGTGTTTGTGTGCAGAGTCGTTATTCATTTGACTGTGCCAGTTAGTACATTGATAACTGACACACATCACGTCTGTGATTTGCGGGTTTAACCTCCAGACGCTGGGTGTTACGGCATCCAATCTCTGACCACATAGCAGAGATGCAGGTGCGCACGTAAGACACTGAAACAAAGTGCTTCGCGAAAACTACGGGGGCCCTACTCATAAGTAGAGGCACGAGTATTTCGCGTATTCATCTGGCAACAGCCGAGACTTCTCAGACCTATACACACACTGGCCAAAGTCAAATATATATTGGCTTGTAACCTTAACACGTGTTACCACCGCGACTTGTTTCGTTATTTATCACTGGCTTGCAGTCGTCAAATATGAGTTGAAACAGGTGTCGTCTAATCACAGAAGGAGAAGTGAATTATACAATATTGGCATATATCATGACCTAGAATCAATATGAAAATAATCTTGCCTCTACTAGTAAGTTTCGATGCATAAAGGAGACAAACATATTTGTGATGTTGAAGGTAATATAGCTTTAATTATATTTGGTAACCTCCACATGTACTATCCGACAGCAGGTTGGACTCACAGTTACTGTATGCTCACATGTCTGCTACTATTGGCCAGCGGTATGTGTGACACGCCTCAAGAATATTTTCAACAAATAAAACAAGGTCAGCTCTATAAATTCGTCCACTAGTGTGTAGTTCTGGCACTCGGAGGTACGAAGGCTCAGATCCTATAACGTCACGTAGAGTGAGTATGGACAAGGTTGTTTCTAGTCTATCGCTAAACAATGTCAAAAACATTTTCGTGTCTCTAATTATAACCAGTGGCGGCTCGAGGGTTGTTGGCAGGGAGGGCACAAGTTGCCGAGAACTATACAATCTTATAGGCGGTTCGGAATAAAGCACGCAAAGCCCTCTAGTTTCTTCGTCTTTGGATGCCTGCCGAAACAAAGAAGTAGGAAAAGGATTATTTCGTGGGTTCGGTGACCTGCATGATAGAATTCATTGTAGTATGTATTATACGTAAGGTGTATGGAAAGATAAGATGTCGAGCGGACAACCGGAATACTCAATCCTCAATAACATCTGAACTACTCATCAAAATTCGATGAGATTTTTTTGCCGAGCAGATATTTTATCATCGGGCGTTTATTCATACAACAATGCGGTAGTATGATTTACTTTCAAGTAAAACATTAAAAAAAGCTTTTAGATAAAATAAGGGCTTGGAACCACAAAATCTACAAAAATTGAAAACTGTCGTTTTTATAATTTTATATATGATAATATCTAGACCTCTATAATAATTGAATTTCAAAAATACTCGCGTTTCCATTTGAAAATAATTTTACTATCCGATAATCTCTGCGCGAGAGGGTATGGTGCATAATCTGCGCTGAAATCAGGAAGCCAATTCCTAAAAATCGAATTACAGAAAACGTAGACAACAGGTTTTGCTAACTTTCCTATGGAATATCTTTCTCGAGTAATGTATGTGTGAAGAACAATATTTGACGCCGAAATCTCATACATTTAACTGCGGCACAATAGATCATGCTTAACAAGTGCGTCATTCTGGGAAAATGTTTGTTCATAAAGTTGGCAGATATACATATCTATGTATGTTGGTTTGTATTTTTTCCATATCGACTTTTTAAAAAAAACGTATTTTTGCCACAAAAGCGTGGCTCTATTTATGTATGTATAGGTTGTTCGGGATAAAGTAAGCACTTTTAAAATTGTAGTTACTAGTTTTTTTTTTTTTTTTCGTTCAGATGATTTATAGTGTCCCGTCATTTTTATATGTAAACAAAGTAAATTATGTAAGTAACGTTTAAAAGTGTATAAAGTGTACCATACCGAAAGTTAACTTCCGAGGTAGCAACAAAGTGTTTATTATTATTATAATAATTATTATTTACATAAAGGTATTCAAAAGAAATCGCTTAATCGCGAACAACCTATATCGGGTCATTTTGAACCTCGTATAGCTTGTATACACGATAACGAGCCCCAGTGAAATCCCACCTGCATGGGTTGGTACTATGGCTGGAGGGGGTTGTGGTAACACGGAGAGGGGTGTGAACCCCTCGCAGGAGGGGGTGGGAATGAGATTCGAAGGGGTGTGGGCTGGTAGCACGTTGACAGATAAACGGATACACCGCTTCCTGCGAATTACCTCTCGCTCGGACGCGCCTGCTGGTCCGGATGCCGGCGGCGTGTTTGAACCTTCTACCTTCCCCTTCACACGTCATTGTTCGCCCCTCCTCACATCCACCAATCTCTCTGTCTCTCTCTCTCACCAGTCCACGCTTCCTCACTCCACGTCCGTCCACCGGTCACTCCGTAATTCCACCCCACACGACTGTAGGCGTTTGTCGGGGGTGGGTGTGCTTATGTAAGGGGGGGGGCAATTACCACAATTTTCCCTGCCCACTCCCTTTATATATGTATAACTGCAGCAGTTGAGTGTCATGTTTCAATGAGCGTCTAGAAGACCGCGCCAGGTAGTTTTAACAGTGATTTTGAAAATTCATATATATTTTTTTTAAGCAACATAGTTAGAGATGATGGTTAGAGTAACTGGGAAATCGCAAAAATGTTAAAAATAGTCTCCAATAATCTGTATTATATTAACCGTGACACGTGTGAACAGTTTTGGGACAAATCACACATTCTGTGTGTCCAAACTGTACAGTTATAACTGGGTCGATTGTAGAGAGAAACAATGCTACAAATAAACCATAGCCAATATTGATACGAAACGTTCAGTGTTACATACATCACGTTGGAGCCTAGCAAACAGTCAACTATTCCCGCGATTTTCCAGTTTCTCTAATGATGGTATATCGCGAAAATGTTTTGTACCAACACAACCTTGAAAACACTGTAGTTTCTTACAACATATATGATTCGGTAATATACGTCTGACATAACTTAGCTGTCTGCAGAACAATAACAGACATCAAATATTACAACAGCGGGATTCTTGTAGGCTCAGTCAAATAGGACAACAGCTCCAGGTACAAGCTGAAGCCAGTTATCTTCTGGTAAGCTGAACGTGTGTTGAAATCCAGCAAACAGTCAAGTTTTCCCGCGATAAACCATAATCTCTAAACACAGGCTTGTGGTTGAATTTTTTTTTAACTCAGTGTCTTGGGTATCTACAAGCATAGCATAGACGTGTGGTGTCTCAGTAACCATATTCTTGTCGGTACAGTCAAATGGGCAACACTCTGAACAAATACACATCACCAAGAACAATGAAGCCGGGCTGCAGATGTGCGCATAAGACACTGGAACTAAGTGGCGCAGATATATTTTCACGAAAGCATCCAGTAAAAGTGTAGGTATCCGATCAATCTAGATGTCAGCGGTGCTAATTACGCCACAGAGCTTTCGGGGCCGCGGTGGCCGAACGGTCAGACCACTCGCCTCCCACCATGGTGTTCCGGATTCGATTCCCGGCGGGGTCAGCACCCGGATTTTCGCATGTGGGAGTCGTGTCGGACGATGCCGCTGGTCGGCGTTCTTTCTCGGAGATCTCCCTCGCTCACCACAGAGCACTCGACAACCAGGGTGGTGAGGTCGTGTCTTGGTGAGTGAGTGAGAGACTTTGGTCAGCGCTTAACATCTAGGTCTTTAGCGGGGGTTAGAGGTGACTTGATGTGAGTTTGGAGCAGCGCCGGAATAAAATGACGGGGGAAACGGGAGATCCCTGAGAAAACCCGCCGTCCAACGGCATCGTCCGGCAAGATTCCCACTTGCGAAATTCCGGGGGCCGACCCCGCCGGGAATCGAACCCGGATTGCCGAGGTGGGAGGCCATATATATATATATATATATATATATATATATATATATATATATATATATATATATATACAAAATCGTTGGGTAAAGGTAACAGTCGTCAGTAGAAAAGTTGTTTTATTTCCTGTAGTTATTCTGGAGTAGTTTGCCTGTCGACTGATCAGCAAGAAACTTCGAGACCAGCGGGCATTGCTGCTCGTCGGGAAAGGACGGATAGAGAGTTAACGAGATCGCTTTCCGCTGAATAAGAGGTAAAGGAAAATATTTGCGAGGTTGTTTTGCTTTCCCAGTTCACCTCACAGACCTGGGTGAGGGGGGAGGAACAGGATTTCGGAAATACTATTGGGTTGCTCTCATACTCTATACATCCCAAGTCTTCGTCTCTTTTCCCTGCGAGTTCTCTAGTGCCACTGCGCGGCCCTTGGATCGCCGAAACTTTTAATTAATCCGCCGATGAAAGTAAATTCGATTTTCAGCAACGACGAACCCTAAGATTCGCATGTCCCGGGGGATTAATATGAAGTCCCCGTTTATAAAGTTCGACTCCATTTCGCGGCAAACTACGTGCCTCGAGGTTGGAGTGGTGCGAGGGCGTGCGCTTAGAAAACGTTCCGTTTTCCCATTTCATCGACACAGTTTGCGTTGTTCGCAATTAAAAATAACGAAGTTATAATTGATCCGACCCTGTGAAGTGGGTGTGTGTTGCTTCCGATTCAGCAAATGTGGTTGGCGGTGAATGGTAATTATTTTGTACATCTTGTATAAGGCAATTTATTTCAGTGATTGAAATCGTGTATTGTAGCCTGAAGACGGGAACAGATGCCAGTTCCCGAAACATCGCATCTGTGGTCGTCTTGAGAAGCCTAATATTTTTCGCTTGTTTTTGTCTGTGTTGTGTCTTGTCTGTGTTCACAGCCGTTCGTGTCTCTCGTTATTTGTGTTGTCGTCGTTCATCCATTTGGTGTCTTTAACACACACCCATTTTTGCTGGTTTTAATATTTTTCGTCAGTGTTTTTTTTGTCGTTTTTCTCCAGTCGACTAGATTCAATCACTCATAGGAATTAATTGTGTGTTGTATCTTTTTTTGTCCTTGTGTCGTCTTCTGGGATAAGACTACATTCCTTTCAAGAATTATCTGTATGTTATATGTCTGTTGACTACAGCTTACTGGCTTGGCTTCCTATGGTTTGTTTTATCGTGGGTTTTTCTGCAATACGGCAACATTCCCCGCATAGGTGCGTGAAATAAACAAACTGTTCTGTTTATAATACGATCTATTGCAAGAATCGTTAAGATCAAATCGTGTGTTGTATTTGAACGACATCTGGAAGAATATGTATATATTTTTAAATTTTATTAAAGAACCAACGCCATCTCTTTTTAATACAAAACTTAGCTGCCCCGGCATGTGTTGCAATGCCCAATTAAATTATTTTGTGTGCCCTGTTTACTACCACCACATTGGAGACAAACAAACAAACATTCGTTCATTTTTATGTAGATGTTCCGAAACATGCCTGAAATGTTTAGCAAGGCGAATTCTTGTGTTAAGGGGCCTGCCTACGTGCGCTTTTCATGCGTTGCAGTGAGGTGCGACTGTTCTTTTTTCAACGAAACTACTTAACACACATTATATCTATAAATCTACGAAAATAACGGACTTCAAACTATGTCGCTATAGTTTCAAAAATTCTGCACGTTTATTTAAAACATCATTTTCGGGCTCCTCAAAATGTCAAAAAAAAAAAAAATAGGTTTTTAGACTACTGTATCTGTAAAAATAACAACCGGATTCGGAAAACACAACTATAGAAACAAGCATTAGACTTTGAACTATGCTGCCCACAAACAAAATAATGTGGTCACCACTTGAAGTCCCATAATAAAAGGGATAATAGTAAAGCACTGCACGGCAGCTGAGTGGCTTGCACGGAGAGGCTATAATACACTACATACGTCGGTCACCGGCACCCTTACCGCTCCTTCCTCACGCACATGAACGTCATAGGGTGATTATTACTTACAGCAACTTGTAGCCTATTTTCTGTGGTCTGAACACATCTCCGCGGCCTCGTTTCGGGCAATACATAGTGTACTTTAATTCAACTATATAAAATTTGTCTCAGTTAATATGTATTTTAATATTTAAACGTGCGATAAATAATACTTAAAGAAAATTTGCCTCCAATTTTTGCAACAATTCTTGATATTACATCCTTAAATGAGACGCTGTATCACTACTGCGAGGTGTCGAGAACATTAAACAATTAATCAACCTTCTTGGTTCTTTATAGATCTAAGTTTATGCCTACTTTTTGAACACAAAAATAAATTGTAACGTGTTGGGTGTGTTAATTTTTACGTGAAACTGTAAACGTTTTTCCAATTTAACTATTAAAAAATATATATATGAGACTAATTTTTTGATCTCTTAAAAAAATGCTGCTCTACTTAGGATACCTGTTTTCTCCCTCTTCCCCCCCCCCCAACCCATCGAAATGGCTAAAAGCAACTTTTTCAGTCTGCTGTGTCTGGAAAAACACCACTCTAATGCGTAAAGCAGAAATATGAAAGCTTTCGCTTGATTTTACGCCATACTTCTCATACAAAATGCAGGCATATGGTCACATCTTCAAGCCTCTTAGTAAAAAAATTGACTACAGAGATACTCAATGTTAACTGCCAATTTTGTACTACGCGTATTAACGTAGTGTTGTGTTTGACGTCTGTATCAGTGTTGCCTGTACAGTTTCGGTTTTTTTATTTATTCAGGCGAGAACTTATATCATACGTGTGAAATATTGTTATGTATGTAAACACCTCAGTTACCCATTAACAGCTAATATGCGTCTTTTAATTTTAAATTCGGATATTAACGTGGTACCTGATATTGGAATACATTATATTTCAAAGCTATGAAAACTGCCGCGATGGTCTGCAGTGGGCGGCGGCAACAGGTTTTAATTAACACGATGGACGACCTCGCAATCAGGCGCTGACTGCCCGGAGGCTTGTGATTGGTCGGAGGAAGGGGGTGTAGTTGGGGGAGGCACCTCCCACCCAGACCACGTGTCTTGCCACGTGGAGTTGACCTCCGGGCCAATCGATCATCGCCCTGCTGGCCGGTGATTAATATTGAGCGCATAATTATCGCCGGCCGGAGACCGCATCCTTCCCATCCCCTTCCCAGGTTACCACATCAACGTCCACCCCTGAGCCCTGACTTGTACACAGTCGGGCGAACAACACCCTCCCGCCCACTTAATCACTTGCCCCCCCCTCCCTCGAGTGCAGTTCACGCAGGGTAGTTACCGGAATGAAATTCCACTTCTTCCCTCTGTTTTGGGCTGATGTCCCAAATGTTGCCAAACTTTTAAAGGCAGTTCGGGATAAATTGTAGTCCTACTAATGTTCTATTTCCATTCAATTCGTATCTTTCCGCGTGTAACGGCAAACGGCAGGGAATATCTGACCTCTTGACACGGCACTTTACACTGTAAGAAAAAACTTCGTAAAAGGTTTAGATAGTAATTAACTTAAACGCAGCATGTGGCAGTTACCATATTTCTGCCTTGTGAATATACACACTTTTACAGTTGTTAGTATACAAGTCTAGCAACTTTAGTAGACATTTGACTGTTTTATAAAAGATGTCTGGGAAACAATTCTACCATGCCTATTTTCTTAGCGCTCCTATACGCACGTGTGGCAAATATGCAAACTATTTTCTAGATTGCATGTTTACGCGTGTAAGATAGACTTTGTAGTCGGTACGAATCGGTACAGTTTCATAAAAAAAGTTTATTAATTAAATAAAATATAATAATGTCGATTTCGGTTGAATTTGTTTCAGTATTGTTGTATTTAAATAGCAAACTACACAGAACTATATTCCCTAATTTCGCTGCCAACCATACAAACAGTAAGGCAAGTTAATGTTAATGTTAAATGATATGCAGCAACGGCTAGTGATATTTTTCAGTGGTAACATTTTGAGTGTTCACTTTAACGCGTTAGACCAGGGATGGCTAAACCTATGCCCGCGGGCCAGAAACTTGCTTACCGCAGCGTTTTGAATGGTTCGCCGAAAGGAGAACTTTTGCGTTATGTTTTGGAATAATTTACCACGACAAAAATGAGTATGCTTTCGCTCTACATAGTTTAATTTACGTCGTTTGAATAGTTTTTATTTTGGGTAATTAAGGAAAATAGTCAAATCACTACTTACTTTGACATGAGCTTGTACGTAAACTACGGAACCGAAAAATATTTTACTTGTGGGAAATTACTATTAACGTAATGTTAAAGCGCTGGACAGTTTATAAGTTACTAAATTTTTGTACTTTGTGTTATAACCTTTCTTTTGGATAAATTTATGGAATTTTAACCTAACTGCAGAACGTAATACGTATCGATAGAATTCTTGACATAAATATTTGTTTGTCATTACTAGAGATGATAGTTAGAGACGCTGGAGAATCGCGGAAATATGTAGCATAGTCTCCAATGAACTGTAGTATCTCAATCTTGACGAGTGTGAACAGTTTTCTGGCAAATCACACACGTTCTGTGTTAAAACTGTGCTGTTATAATTGGGTATGTTGAAGAGGGCCTCAGTGCTTCATATAAACTATAGCCAATATAGGTGCAAAACCTTCAGTGTTATACATAGCATGTTGGAGCCTAGCAAACAATCAACTTTTCCCGCGATTTACCAGTGTCTCTAATGATAGTTTATCGCGGGAAAACTTAACTGTTTGTTAGGTTTCAACGCACGTTCAGCTTACCAGAAGATTACTGGCTTTAGCTTGTATTTGGAGCTGTTACCCTATTTGACTGAGCCAATGGTAATCCCGATATTGCAATATTTGACGCCAGTTATTGGCCTGCAGACAGCTACGTTATGTCAGAAGTATATTACTGAATCATATATGTTGCAAGAAACTACAGTGTTTTCAAAGGTATGTTGGCACAAAACATTTTTGCGATGTTTCATCACCGCTAGTCATTACTGGTTTTCCATATCTAATTGCAGTTTTAAATTTTGTATTACTTTATTACCTGCAATTAAATATGAAACAACGGTAACATGAAACAAAGATTTATGACATAAAGCATTCTATCAATATGCATTCTGTTCTGAAGTTAGGTTAACGTTCCATAAATTTACACAAAAGAACATTTATAGCAGAAAATATAAAATAATTCAAGATGGCGACATACACTCATTTTTTAAATAAATTGAGTTCTGCTTCTGTGGGTTACTCGAAGGGGAGCGACCTTTGTTTCTTGAAGACGGGGAGGCGTATCGCTTTGTTATTATTTTTTTCCCCTGCCCCGTCGTTTAGGATGTTTAAGATCGTTGGTTGCCGTTGCGTGCCTCCCCACCCCTTCCCGCCTTGTTCTTTGCAGCGCGGTATCGCACCCAATCGCTTGCCCACGACTATAACGCACACACGCATCAGCCGACACGCGATGTTGTGCGTGCGTGTTTGTACGGCGTTTAGCGGCACGCCAGGTGCACAGGTGGCGGGCGGGTTGTCTATGCCGCAGGCGCCGTGTTCCCCTACCCAAGCGCGCAGCAAGGCTTTAGAGTCTGTCTTGTAACAAAGCTCTTACTGATGACGTTTTATAGAGGGATGGGGCACCAAAAAATAAAACTGATGGATTATATAACGCAAAAGAATATGTAAAATAATGTGAATTATATTATTAATAAAAAAATGAAGTTCAGAAAATTAAATTATTTTTCTGTGATTTATAAATATAAAAATTACCTCGTGATTAATAAATACACAATTATTTAATCTCATATTTCTAAATATGTAAATAAACTGGAAAGTTTATTAGCAGTGATGAGTGGGTATAAGACACGTCATATGTTATTGTTGCAAATGGTCATTAGTGATCATTGACATTATTTTACAACATTTCGAATTTTCAAGAATCGTTTCAGACTGTAACTTGTCACTTTGATTATCATTATCAATATTCATATTGTTACTTCTGTGAAATTTTAAGTGACCAAAAGTTTTTATCAAAAAGGTTCGTTTAATTTTTTTAAAAAAAATTTATTCTATAGAAAAAAATTGTAAAAAATTTACATATTTGCACGAAATATTTAAGAAACTTTTGATTATTTAGACTAAACGTTTGCATGACACAAGAAGGCATTAAATTGAAAACCACACGAACGAAGTTGCTTGCAACATACAGGTATATAATTATTTAAAATTTTGTGCCTCAATTTTTTTACTACTTTCCCAATTTTTTGGTTGTAGTCCGTCTCATATTTGACCTATGAGGGGTCAGATAGCTCATGATATTTTGTATGGTGTAAACTACTCAATAACTGTTTTTTTTTCAACTGAACTATCATTAGTGGTTCTTGAGATGGTGTCGTTGATAACACATCGCTCCTCTTAACACCCACCTAATTCTTATTGGCAGTGGCGTGCTGTGAGCAGTTATAAGGTTAGCTGGTGTTAGCTCAGTACTGTACAGTCTTGGTGCACGCAGCAAGAATCTAAAAAATAGTTTGTAAATTTACCAGACGTGCGTATAGGAGCGCTAAGACAGCAGGTATGGTAGAATTGTGTCCCAGACATCCATGGTAGCACTCCTAAACTTTTTTATAAAACAGTCAAATTTATACTGAAATTACCAGACTTGTATTGTAACTGTTGTAAAAGTTTGCATATTTACAAGACGGAAGTATGTTAACTGTCCCATACTGCGTCTGGGATAATAACTTACAAAACATTTTAGGAAGTTTTTTTTACAGCGTAGTTTAACTGGGTCTAACACAACGTAATGCGGCCACTCACTAGTTAGCTACAAGGCTCTCATATAGTTTGACGTCTGCTGTACAGTTGCGACGTGTACACGAGGAAGTAAACAAGTACAGTTGACAACAAATGCAGCTTACCTTGCATCACAGCCACCACTCGCTACTGCCGATTGGCTTAAATTGATAGGCAATCCATGAGTAGAGACATGCAAAATTCGCGTTATCATTTGGTAGCAGACTAAACTTCACTTTCCTATACATAACAGCGCGTAATCTGCGATTCAATTGTCCACGAACTTTTATGTGTTGTTACGTCTTTACAGCGATTGGCCTCTCTACCGTGTAAGCATTCTCCGCGATAAGTCACGACAATATCGGCCAGCGAGAGACGTCTAACAAGCCTATAGTCACTTGGAGTCTAGTCAGCTGTCAGACAATAACGCGAATTTTTCATGTCTCTATCCATGAGGGGTACCAGCCGTCATCAGGTTTGAAAAAATAGGGCCGAAATTATATGCACGCGTTAGTTTTTTTTTTTTTTTAAATTCTACACCATGTATATTGTATGTAGTTATTACCGCGCATATTTAAAAAAAAAAGTAGCGTAATTTGTACGATGTCTAGAAATGGTAATTTGTCGCAGGAAACGTTGATTGTTTCTATGTAATGTATTCATTTCTGACGCTTTTATTTCGTTACTGAGAGTCCCATTTGACGGGGAAAATACTAAGGGTCGATTGCACAGGCATGTTAAGTAACATCTAAGGCCTCTTTGAGTGAAATCTAAGAAATTTTCATTGCAGAAACGATAAGTGAGTGAAATCTAAGGAAAAAAACCGAGGAATTCTTCAGGTGTCCTTAAGATTTTCTCAAGCTGCAAATAAATCATGGCGGCCGTAAATTGAGGTTAGAATGCAATATGGGAGGGAGAATGATGTTCTTATTTTAAATGTATTGGTAATATTTTTGGGTAGGAACTTAACTATTACTGCACTGGTATCTACGACATAATTTATATTCATTGTAGATTTTTACACTAAAGCGATGTCTTGTGTGTAATGGCACTTTTGTTAAAAAAAAAAAAATTGTTACGATACCATTTTATAAACAAAATCAACTACGTATTTTTATAATTTTATTATTTTAATTTACTGTATGTGAAACACTAAATATAAATTATAAAATCGCCGTGATGTAAGTTTTGTGCATTATGAAGGGAAAATAATATACATTTTAGCTATATTCGCAAGTTGTTGCATGAAGGTATATTAATTTTCTTTAGAATATTGAGATAGCACTTCACCTCAACTGAGAAATCTCTATTTCCTGGGTTTGCAATGCAAACGAAAAATTCTCAGATTTTACTTAAGTTCTACTTATTTTCACCTTTATCTCAAGATTTTATTCATACGACTCTGCAATCGGCCCTAACTCTTGCGCTACGACTGAAAATTTGTGATTCAGAGTAGAAGTTACTGTGGTTTGGTGAATACGCCGGTGGAAAGGATTTTCCCGAATTTATAACGTCTGTATAACTATGGTAAATTGTGCTTAACTATTTATATTTTTTCCTTCCACTTCAGGCACTGATAATTTGTACCTTTTTTAATATAATTTTGGACGCTAATTTGATAACGTCAGGGAATTGATACTTTGCCTGCCCGTGGGCAGGTGTTCAGGTTATTGTTTACAGCGTCGCAGAATCATCTCAGCTCTTTGTGTAAACAAACACATTCACTGCCAAGACATTACCAGTTTGACATGACTGTTGCAGGAAGGAAGAGTAACTCCCGGTAAATGTTAAGTTGGGGGGGGGGGGTCTTTTGAAACTCGCCGCGCGTCAAGAATGACATGTAAACGAGATCGTCGTAAGCAGTTCTGTTTACTTTGTTCTATGTGAACACGTTTTTTTTAGTTACTCACAGAGAAAGTTCAATGATCATCATGTTATAATCCATTGTACTGTGTTTACTCAAAGCCCAAACATGAGGCCTATATCTGCTACTCACTGTAAATACAGACATTGAACCACTAGCCAGGGCTTGAGTTTACACAGCATTGTAGATTCTAACACATGAGTAATTGACCCGACATTTTCGTTTCCCTTCTCATATGACACTAGGAAAAATTAACAAAGTATTTGAGAAAAAGTTGTCGATAGTCTCAAATCGCATATTAGGCATGTGATTATGTTTGTCCCATAAACAAACATTTGATTGTCAGAATTACCGTTCAAAAAGGTTTGATTGGTATTGACTTTTTCCCACTCAAACTAATGGTTTTGTATACTTTCGGAAGAAACTACTGTAGAACAAATAATTCGCGGGGTGATATGACTTTATAAAAAAATTAATGAAACTATGTTCTTGACAGCGTGAAAACATGGATGTGATTTATGCAGTAAAAAAATCAAAGTTTGTGATGTTTGCATCTAGATATCAGCCGTTTCTGCAAAGTGCGACAGCAATTTTTTGCCGTTTGGGAGTGTACATTGTAAAATGATTTGTATATTTTCCACACTGATGTATATCAGTGTTATTGGGCGTTCGGGATAAAATGAGTACTTATGATTCCATTATACATCTGATGTACAAAGTCTTTGTTTTAGAGCGTAAAGAAAAATTTTTGTTTGAAGAAACAATTTATTGTATCTGTTCTTTAACATTTCTGCCCTAAATTTTCGATACTTGGTAAATGCAACTTGTAAACAGTGATAGAAAAAAATTAGTATCCCTTTTTTTCTTGCACTGTTTACAAATTACGTTTAACATATAAAACAAATTTAGTGCAAATATGTTGAACACATACATTTAAGTAGTTCTTCAAACAAACATATTTTATTTTTACTCTAAAACAAATTTTACGGGTTTAAACAAAGAATTTGTACTTCAGGGGTATAATGTAATATTAAATTTAAGCTTCGAAAAATATTACTAGACGTTACTGGAATTCAACATTAACGATATTTACCTTACTGCTTGTATGGTTGGCAGCGTTTTGCATAATATAGTTCCGTGTATTTTTCTACTTAAATACAGCAATTTTAAATAAAATTAATTGAAATCAAATACTTGTATTTTTATAATTAATAAACCTTTCTTTTTTCAAACTATAAATGTTCCAATGTACTGCGCAGTTTATCTTACACGCGCAATTATAAAATGGCATGTCCTGGAAGGTTAGACATTTTCTGTCGTTAGCCGTTACGCGCGGAAAAATACGAAATGGGCTGAAAATATAAATTTAGCAGGGCTTTTTTGAGTGCTCACTTTATCCCGAACTGTCTTTATGGCAGCGTTTATAAACAATTTCAGGAAACAATCAAGTGTATGTATAGGAACCTCTGTTTTTCGCGAAAATAATTTTGCCCCACTTTGCTTAGGTGCCTTACGTGCACATCTGTAATCCTGCTTCGTGGTCAGTGATTGGATATTTTATCTTTCAGTAGCCTTGGGATTCTACCGGCACATCACAGACGTGTGGTGTTGCAGGAACGCTATTGTAATTAGTTCAGTCAAATTAAAGGGGATAGATCCCTGTCAGATCGGTTTTTACGGTTTTTCTTATAAATCAGGGAATAGACACATTGTTTTGCTTTTTTCACGCTGAAAAGACATAGTTTATTGTTTCATTCACTTTTTGGAATTCATATGGCATTGTTTCTATTAATTTTGTGGCCTCTGTAGTCGCTCCCGTAAATAAAGCAATTTTTCTTTTCCAGCTGTTTCCCGTTGCAAAGTAATGAATATATTATGATTTCATCAATTACAGAAAAACGATTAAGTTTGTATCTATGCTCTGTCGTGACAAACATTTTGGTACATCGACTGGAAAAGAAGTTATCGAAAAAAAAAAAAAAAACAGATAAATCCAAGGTGGTAGGGATCAATACCCCTTAAATACAGCTTTTCACAAAGACACGCTGCCTGTTATCATGCTATAGAATTGTAGATGTAGCCTATACGTGAAGCACTGTAACAAACTGGGGCAAATTTATTTTTGCGGGAACTTCCGGCTCATATGTATAAACAATGCTAAGATGTTAGATGTTTCTCTCTTTACAAGCTGCAATTTGGTAAGTGTCCTATTCTATGTGTCGGTTAAACTTCCATATATTATTATGAAGATTGTTTACAGTGTAGATAGTGGAGTGTGGTAGGACGGTGAACAATTTTATAAACCAGTGTATCTGAGGACGATGTCGGAGCAGTGATGTGGCGGTGAGACAGTAGAGGTGGAGGGAGGGCGGGGTACAGCACAGGCACGGAGCGAGGCAGGTCGTGCAGCACACACGCCGAGCAAGGTACAGCGCCGGCCCGGACATGTGCAGCAACTGCAGCGAGTGCTGCCACAACAGCCGCAGGTCGGACCGCGGCAAGAGTCGAGACGAAACGGACTCGGACGACATGGAGAGCTGCTCAGGTAACGTCGTCCTTTTCTTCTTCTAGTATCTTCTAGTTGTTGTCTTAAGAGTTATATTTTTATGAAATATTGTTAGTTTTTTAGACGATACTTGTGAGTACATTTTACTCTTACGAAACAATTTTAGCTCTCATAGTTTTTCTCATAACGGGGTGTCAAAGTCAAAATTTGCTTGTTCTGCTGCCGTGCAAATAATGAAAACCAACTGACCTACTTAAACAAAATAATTTACTGTGAACTTACATCCCATGATCTATGCAATAAACCATTTAAAAATCCACAACGTGTTATTTTGAATTTAAAAAAATTCTCAAAAGTACAGAAAAAAAGTTGCAAATTCAGCAATTTTTTAAAATACGAAACCAGTTCCCGGGATGTTTTAAAATGTTTTATTGCGTAGCCCAAAGTATGTTTTTTCACGTACGCAAGTCAATCGGTTTTCATTATTTGCATGGCAGTATAATATGCAAATTTTGACTTTGACGTACCGTTATGAGATAACAACGCCAACTAAAATTGTTTCGTAAGAGGAAACTTCACTCACAAGCATAGTCTACAGATCTAACACTATTTAATATAACTATAAAATTGCGACTTTATCGCACTTGAACACCCTTAATAAAGGGGGAGCGTTAGACAATTTTATCGTATTTTCAATTTTTGAGCCATAACAGTTATTCAGATCGTGTTATAAAATTTTTCTTTTCGACAAATCTTAGAATGTTTTCTTAGAAAACTGCTTGTCATAAATAATAATGGAATATTTCATTAATTTGTCATATAGAATCCTAGCAAAAGAATTCTTGGAAGTTAACATATAATTCTTGTCGAAGAGAAAATTTTATAATACAATTTGAATTAATATTATTGTTCAAAAAATTAAATTTCAATAAAATTGTCTTAACACTCTCCCTTAAGGGTTCAAGTGATGAAAAATCGCAAATCTATATTTGTATGAAATAGTGTTAGTTTTGTAGATGTTACATGGAGTACATTTTCCTTTAGTAGGCCCTATGTGTCAGTTTTCTCGTATTGGCATTTCAAAGTCAAAAATTAGGCCTAGGCCTACATGTTTGTCATTCTTGTAAACCGCAAAATCCAACGGACATAATAAAATAAAATAAAAATCACATTGAAACTACATGTAACGAGCTACTTCCTAACATCTATATATATATATATATATATATATATATATATATAAATGTTATGTAGGTTTTTGTGTACGCTTCAAAAACTCAAAAAGTTCTGCACCGATCGAGCTGAAATTTTAGCATGATATATAATCCGCATCAAGGATTGTTTTTATCTAATTTGCGACCGCGGGAAAAAAAGCGAGGAAAACACTTAACACTCGCTGACAACCGCAATAGTAATGGCTGTTAAATGCCGGGCAGCTGTTTAGCGGTGGAAGCCGCAGCCGGGCAGCTGTTTTATAGAGAAATAAAGATGAATTAAGTTCTGCAATTAAAGTACGCTTAGCGCAGTGGACTGGACAAATCTGTTTGTATTTGATGTTTTAAAGATAAACAGTGAATATTGTATAATATAGAATATAGTATCACCATCAATTAACACGTAACTAAAAGTTAGTTACTCTTTTCTATAGTACACGCGAGCGAAGCCGCAACGGGACAGCTAGTAATATATAAAAATCTATTACAACTTATTTTTGTATTAAAAAAAACCTGCTATAATTTTGACATTTTTTGCTACTTCTGGCAACATGCCGCTATGGGAAGGCTATGAGAGCTAAACAATTATCACAAGTGGGAAGTGTCACAAGTAACAGTCTACAAAAATAACACTTGTACGAATTTGAAATTTTGCATTTTCGCCACTTGAACGCCCTTAGAGTTCTTTGCACGCTCCAGTTTAGTTTTCCGTGAATAATGGCAGTGTTATTATTGAGATTCACACACCAGTGTCGCCCATATCTCTTCCCATTTCATTGCCTCCAGCTGTTAAAGGAGCATTAGACGAGGACTTTTTCCAACACTTTTACTCTTATTAGCCAACATGTGCTTTGTTCCTAAGATGACTTGTGTCTGGTCACTAAAAAATTATTCATTTTTTAATGGGGCCGCGGTGGTCGAGGGGTCAGACCTCTCGCCTCCCACCAAGGCTATTCGGGTTCGATTCTCGGCGAGGCGGGTCCCCGGATTTTCGCACGTGAGGGAATCGTGTCGGACGATGCCGTTGGTCGGCGGGTTTTCTCGGGGATCCCCAGTTTCCCCCGCCCTTTCATTCCGGTACTGCTTCATACTCACATCAAGCCACCCCCCACCCGCGCTGAAGACCTCGATGTTAACCGCTGACCAAAATCCCTCACTCTCTCCCTCGCTTCTTTTTTTAATCTCAAAAGAAGTGCGTTGCGTAGTATATAGAAGCTGAAAAAAAATCACAGTGGATAAATACGTCACAGGCTACAATTTCACGTTCATAAAAACAAATAATTTTTTGGGGGTTTTTATTTAAAAAGCTGAAATTTAAAATACAATTTTAAAAAATTAATTTTTTTAATACAAAAATATTTTATTTTACGGTTTAACTTAGCTGAATTCGTAGCCTACAACATCGTTATTCACTGTGAAATTTTCAGTTTGGTAAGTGAGTTGGTTTTAGTGTCGTCCTTAAAACGGAAACGTGCAAATTTTTACTCGAACAAGGCATTACGCGAAAACTATGAGAGATAAAATAATTTTAGAAGAGCAAAATTTAGTCACATTTTGTGTCTAAAATAAGAATGAAATATCTGGTGCAAATATAAAAATTAAAACGTGGTGATGAAAATTGCTGCAGACCGTGCCTTAAGCCGTTCTGTTACCGTGTCCACAATTGTGGGTGTGTTGCACGCCAGTGATACTTATTGTCGTCACTGTGTGTAGACGGGAATAATCGCCTGATTCACTCAGAATATTCTTTCTCTATGATTCACCTGATTAATGGAATGTTCTGCACCTCTGATTGCTGATTTGTTAGCATTTATATCACCATGCACCTGACATGTTTACGGGGTGCAAGGAACAACTCTGGTACTAGTAGTACATCGTACACCAAAATATTTCACGATTGCAACACTTGAGCTCATTAACTAATTCGTGATTGAATGTGTCAAAAACAATGACATTACTGACTGTGCAAAATAGGTACAGATGTGGACGTAAGCTATTGAAACAAGAAGTTGCAAAATTCTCTTCACAAATCAGTTGCTTTGTTTACTAGTTCAGATATTACTATGCTTAATACAAGAGTAAGTAAGTAGCTAATCCGCGACTGTCATATTTTCTAACAAATCTTCCTGCCGACATTTTAAATTGTTAAGAAATTAGATAAACCCACCATAAAAAGTGATACGCCCTCTTGTAAAGGGGGGAGTTCGTCGGGAATTTTAATTGTTTAAATAATTTCTATGATTATTCGTGATGTGTTTGGTTTTATTGACATACGTTGCGACTATTTTTTTAAACTGTAATGAAATATTTGTAGCATTAATAGTTTTTGTGTAATGGCACGTTAAAGCCCACATTTGCACAAAACTGTTTTATGCAAGGAAGGAAAACCAACCAACTTACCGAAATGAAGAAATTCACATTTAAGAGCAGCGTTACGGACTACGCCAAGACATATGTAAAACTACGTATATATATTTTTTGTATTTAAAAAAAATTTCAAAAAAATATCAATTTTTATGTTTAAATTCAGTATTTTTAATACAAAAGAAAACTATGCGGTTTGTGTCTATGTCTTAGCATAGCCCGTTACACTGTTCTTCAGTGTTAATTTTTTCCTATTCATTTCGGTAAGTTGATTTGTTTTCTTTTCCTGCATAAACAGTTTTAGGCAAATTTAGACTTAACATGCTATAATATAAAAACCATGGAAGCTAAAATGTTTTCATTACATAAAAAATAGTTACAGTGTATGCCTACAAAACAAATCATATCTCGTGTAAATATAAAAATTATTTAAAAAAATAAAATTTTCAGTGATACGCCTTTTTATACTACCAACCTTGCGACGACTAATTGTAAATGAGAAATCGACGGTTACGTAGTTGTGGAGAAAACTTAAAAACCGATTATGGCCAACTTGTAGAATTTTTTATGTAAGCGAAATAAACTGATACCTACGTTGGGATACTAACGAAAATGGAATAGGGCAGGTTGATTATTGTACGTAATTTTAACAATCCAATTGTTGAAAGTATGATATATGCTAATATTACGTATCGTAGGTAATTAAGGATCATCCCTACATAGCAGAGATCTGAGCAAGCGGGTGACGGGCGTACACTTGTAGTGACAGCTGGGCGTGTTCTCGTATATAAGACACACTGAGGCTGGAAACAAGGTAGACATTAACCTGAGAGGATTTATGTGAGTGTAGAAGACAGACAATATGACAACAATCTTCCCTTTTAGTCGGGTTTCTCACAAAAAAAGTTACTAAAGGGTTGTAATACAGATGTGTATCCACAAAGGACGCATCTAGGTTACTGTAGTTAAATATTTGTTAAACTGAAAAATATGAATTATATTTGTTGGCGATATATTACTACATTTCGCAGAAATCCTAATTTTTTTTATAATAGTATTGTTGTTGCAGTATCAAAACTTCTAATGCTGTAACAAAGATAAAGAATTTTGTATTTGCTTAAAAAAAGTTTTACTGTTGTAGGCATGTTGTTGTTTGAGAAATTATAATAAACAAATCATCCTGAAATTGTGCTAATTTGTTTACTAGGCACGCTATTTAAGGGGCCTGCCTACCTGCCCTTCAAATGCGTAGCAGCGAGTTACGACTATTTTTTTTTTTTTTAAGAAACTGATTGATGCTTATTATACATGTACATCTACGAAAAGAACACACACTTCAAAATATATCGCTATAGTTTAAAAAATTCGGTACGTTTATTAGAAACGTTATTTTTTGGCTACTCAATACTGCACCCAGATTTACAAATTCTTGGTTTTCAAGTCATAATATATTTTTTAGAGTATTAATAAATTTTTTTTTCTTTTAAAAGCAATTTTGTGTGTACGCTCTTAAACATTTTTGCTCTACATTAGTATAATGTATGTTATTACTGTTTACAAAATTGTATGTAACTCATGAAGCAAATTTAGCACAAAAATTATAAAGAGCATTTACGTAAAATTTGGTCCACAAGTAAACATTTTTTTATTGATACTCTAAATTAATTATTATGATTTGATAACCAAGAATTTGTACGTCCGGGCAATAGTGGAATCTTAAAATATAGATGTTGTAAACATACCGTGTTTTACTTGTAGCGTTACGAAAAAAAAGTTTTATATTTTTATTTGACGTATTTTACGGGTAGATTATAAGCAGCCACAATTTATTACGAACAAATTTACGTAAGAATAAAACAGCCATTACTTCCCTGTGATTTCAACGTATTTTGTAAATCGTGGTACAAGGTGGAACTGAAAAAAAAAAAAAATCGTGATGTGGTGCGTTTGTGGCGAAGGAGGTACAAGGGGTGAGAGTGCGCTGGTTTTGCGCCCCTAGCAGTTTGCCTGAAGGGATGACTGTGTATTACAGTATTGATAGGTCTGCGCGGCCCTGTGTTTGCCTCAGCTGTTCCCACGGCGAGCCAGCTATTGTCGGGCAAGGCCTCGCTGTGGGTGTGTGTGAGTTGCCCCCGCAACGCTAACGTCGAGGGGCGGGGCAGGAAAATCGATAGGTCGAGCCGCGGCGCGAGAGAGGGCGCACGCAGCGAGGCGTCGCCGTCGTGCGGCGGTGCGTGCGTGTGCGTGTGCGCGTGCGTGCGTGCGCTGCCCTGGCCCGGGCTATTTCTGTCGCCGGCGCCCCGTCGCTTGGGCGTGACGCGGAAACCGCTCGCCCGCCCGCACGCTTCTTGTACCGGAAGAGGTGTGGGGTGTTGCTACGGTTCGCGCGGTCTAGTATTCTCCTCCTTCGCCCTCAAATCTGCAGGTGTTCTATGTAACGAATTTCATATATCTACTCACTTTCAAGATTAAAAAAGCAAATCTCTCGAAAACAGTTGAAGTAGGAATCCATCTCTTTACTTTTTGTTGGCCAGAAAAAAAAAGGATGTGGAGCTTGCGACTTTCGATAGTTATTATTTTAATTCCTAAACTAGAGCCGATATGGAAAAACTGTTGCACAGATTTGTTAAAAACTATTTTGATTATATATTCTAATTTTTATAGTTTATATTTATATAGAGTTTTATTGTATTTTCAGTTTCTGAACCTCACCATTTATTTATTTTTTAAAAATTGTATTTTAAAAATTTTCTCTTCGAAAAAGCATAGAATATGTTCTTGGTAAACTGCTTGACGTAAACAATAATGGAATTTTTCATTTATTTGTTGTGCAAAATCATTGCAAGATAATTATTAGTTAACTTTCGAGAATTCCATTACAATGGTTCTGCATGACAAATTAATGTAATATATTATCATGCTTTTGTCAAGCAGTTTAACGTGAATATATCCTATGCTTTGTCGATACTACAATCTGAATAAATGTTACGGGCTCTAAAACTGAAAATACGATCAAATTTTCTAATACTCACGGAAGAAAAAATCGTAATTTTATATTTGTGTGAAACAGTGTTACTTTTGCAGACATTACTTGTCAGTATATTAACCTCTTACAAAAAAATAATAGCTCAGCCAGTTTTCCCATAATGGCATTTCAAACTCAAAATTGGCATGTTTTTACTTCGTACAATCTCGGACAACTAATCAACATAATGCAACTAAATAATTCATAGTGAAAGTACATGTCACTGGCTAGGGTTTTACGTATAATAAGTATTTTTAAAAAAAATTCTACACATAGCAAAATAATTCTCAAATTTCAGAAATAGTTTTTAAAAATATAAAAAAAAAATATTTATGTTACGCTAGACTGTGCAGTATGCAGAGTTCGTTAAAAAAAACTGTTACGAAAATTATTAAAATGTTGATTGTATTTAAATTTTCACATGTTCAGAAAGCGTTAATTAGTCGAATCTTTAATTTTTAGCAAAATAACACGCGTATTTCCGTTATGAATGTTTCAGGGACGACACTTAGGGAAAAATCCTTCATTAAATTTATCTTTCGCAATAACTCCTGTGTTTGTATGTAAGGAAACACCAGTGAGTTTGTTTACGGTAGTTTTGTGTGCGCGGTAGCTAGAGCACTCGCCTCCCACCAAGACGATCCGGGTTTGATTCCCAGCGGTGTCGGTCCCCGGATTTTCGCATGTGGGAATCGTGTCGAACGATGTCTCTGATCGGCAGGTTTTCTCGGGGATCTTCATCTTCTGTCGCCCCATCATTCCAGCGCTGCTCCGTACATCATGTCACACCTCGCCAGGGCTAATGACCGAGATGTTAAGATCACGGGTCCCTATTTTTGCTATTTTAGTAAGTTTTATTTTTTTTTAATCCTGAAAGGTAGCAGATATCACAAAATCGTTACAAGAAATGTTAATTGTTTGTATTATATAGCTTAATATTTTTAAAACGTTCGTTTTTATAATTTTTGCTTATTAGACTACTACTTTAAGAAAACTTAATATAGTCGATAACTAATCGAAATGATATAAACTTGTGTTTTTAAAAGAAAATTGGACTACATACCATAATGTGCAACATTTCTATGTAACGAATTTGTGATATCTACTCACTTTCAAGATTAAGAAAACAAATCTCTCGAAAACAGTTTGGGTAGGAACCCATCTCTTCACTTTTGTGTTGGCCAGAAAAAAAAAAGGATAGGGAGCTTGCGACTTTGGATAGTAATTATTTCTAATTCCTGAACTATAGCAGATATCGAAAAAATGTTGCACAGTTTTGTTAAAAAAATATTTTTATTGTATACTCTAATTTTTCTAGTTTACACTTATATAGAGTTAAATAATGAGAATTTTCTTAATTGCATAATTAGCTGAAACCTTTGAGTATTTTGTCATGAAAAAATTAGTTAACTTAGGAAACACTTTTTTTTAAACAAAACTGTGCTACACTTGTTAAATATCTGCTCTCGTTTAGGATTTAAAAAGTAATTACTCTTGGGAACTATATTTCTCCCCCTCTTCCACCCCGACACCCCTGGAGCATCACCACCCAGGGTACAGCAGTCGTGTTTATGATTACCAGGGGGGATGTTTGAACCTCGACCGCCGACATCAAATATGCCTCCTCCTCTCGCACCCTCGCTCTCCCGCCACCGTCGTGCCGTCCCTCCTGTACAAACATCCTGTGAGGTATACTGTGTGCATGGCCGCCTCCGTTTCCTAGTGAATGCCACAACTATAGTCTGCCCGAGGTTAACCGAGCCCTTGGGCAATCCCTACTCCGTTTAATGTACAGGCCGTTCACAAGAAACTGAGTACTTAAGGGCGCGGTCTACCGCAATTTTCATCACCATTTTTTAGTTTTTTATTTGTACCAGATATTTTTTTCCGATTTTAGACACAAAATGTGACTAAATTGGGCTCTTATTATTATTTTTTATCTCTTATAGTTTTCGCGTAATGGCTTGTTAAAGTCACATTTTGCGTTTTTCCGTTTTAAGGACTACACTAAAACTAACTGATATATATCAAACTAAAGAAAAAAAAAAAAAAAAAAAAAAAAAAAAAAAAAAAAAAAAAAAAAAAAAAAAAAAAAAAAAAAAAAAAAAAAAAAGCACAATTGACTAAGACATTGCAGGCTACAATGTCATTCTCATAAAAATAAAAAATCTAAATTATTTGTATTTAAAAAATGCTGAAACTGAAAATAAAAATTTATAAATTCAATATTTTTTTTAAAAAATACAAATAATTTTTGTTATTTTTATTTTTATGAGCATGACCCATGAGCCGCCACTGGTAGCATTATCTTGTTTTTATTTATGTTTTAATTTGAACCAGATTATTTATTTTTTCTTATGTAAGACACAAGCTGTGACAAATTTTGCTGTCATCAAATTTTTTATCTCTCATAGTTTATGCGTAATGGCCACATTTGCATGGTACGGTTTTAAGGACGACACTAAAAACAAATGACATATCTAACTGAAATAAATTCACAGTGGATAAAGATGTCGAAGGCTGCAATTTATTGTACATAAAAACAAAAATAACATTTTTTTGTATTTAAATAACAATTATGAAATTTAAAGTAAAAATTTAAAAAATTCAGTATTTTTTAAAAATAAATAAACATTAAATTTTGTGTTTTACCATAGCTGAACTTGTAGCCTAAAACATCGTTATTCACTGTGAATATTTTTCACTTTGGTGAGTTGATCTTAGAGTCGTCCTTAAAACTGTAACATGCAAATTTTAACCTTAACGTGCCATTAGCGAAAACCACGAGAGATAAAAAATTTCACTGGAACAACATTTTGTCACATTTTGTGTCTAAAATAAGAAAAAAAATATCTGGAACAAATAAAAAATTAATAACATGGTGGTGAAAATTGCTGTAGACTGTGACCTTATGGGGGCGAGCTATATGCTAAATTTAATGTATCGGTTATCTGCAATAACCTCTGTTACATTTTTGGTAAATGTGGCAATGTTGAGGCGTAAAAGATATTTGTGATGAATTTTTGAGATCATAATAGTGATATATGTATCTTATATTAGACGTGTAATCACTCTTGAAGGTTAATTTACAATTTCCTTGCAATGATTCTACTTGGAAAATTAAAGAAAAATTCCGTTGTTATTTATGTCAAGCAGTTTATCAAGACTGTATCCTGTGTCTTGTCAGAGAGAAAATTTTGGTAATTCAACTTGAATGAATACTATTGCTTGAAAACTGAAAAAATAAAGAAAATTATCTAACACTCAAATAGGTGGGATAGCGGCGACACAACCCCTAGTGTTGTTTCAAGCGAGCTCAACATTTCTGTATGCGTGTTAGAATCACCGTGAGAAAACTTGCATCATATCAGTCATGTTCCCTATTATTAGAAAATCAACTTGCGTAGAGCCATTATAGGAATATTTAATCGATTCTAGGACGGTTCATGGGGATTGGTGCATGGCAAATATAAAAATTGTTAGCACACTGTGATTTTTAGATTGATCAGCTTTGTTGCTTGCTCCATTTTTAGGTGTTCTGACAACAAAATTGGTATTTGCATGAGACTTTATGTGTCGTTTCTGAGGATTTTAGAGGTTTACGCACACTCTCAAAACTCATACTCTCAGAACGCTCTCTTCAGAGTGTTTTTTTTTTTTTTTTGTGATATAATCAGTGAGGAATAGAATGAAAATGAAAGCTTGACTTAGTAACTTGAGCTACTTAGTCCTATTACTCAATTTACCAATTAGCAGATGTTTGGAGTGAAACGATTTTTCGAATAGAAAATTTTAAGTTTTGTGACAAAAAATGTTTTAGTTATTTTTCAGTCTACGCTGGAAAATTATTCTAATTTGATTCCATATACCTCAAGACATTGCTATGTAAGGGTAACATTAATTTCAACACTTTCCCATTTGTAATTGTCGTAGGAAAATATGTTCAAGGATATTTAAACTTAAAATAATAATATCTAAAAAAATTACAAAACATACTATGAACTTAAATGTGAAAAGTTGAACTCACACTGCATAACATTTGTAACAACCATCAAACTTCTTAAAGTGGTTCACTAGATATACGCTGTTTTTATATGTGAGGCACCAAATTGATGTAGCGCTTAAGGGCTTGTTCCCGAGTTTATTCAGACTGGTGCCAATAACTCAAAATATTTTTAACCAACAGTTTTGAAAAAAAAATTGAGTCAATGTGCAATCACACGACGCACAATACTGTGGACGCGTTTTTGTAAATAATGTACCATTCGCCAGCAAAAAAAATAATTTCCTTCATTTTTGTTTATTTTCACGACGAAAAACGTGGTACTTTGGGTAATGAAATCTAAAAAACCGTTCAGTATAATTCTACAAAAAAATTCAGCTACAAATTATTACATATAAGTGTCAAAACTGTGCAGCGAATTTTTGATATGAGTATTAGGTAGCAATAAAAAAATATTTTCGAAAACACTGCAAAACTATGTAACAAGGCCGTAAGAGTGCCACTAAATGGCATATGTAAGGCAATATCACCTTTACGCGCAAATGGCGTCTAGTTCATTTCCGAATTGAACTTTAATCATTGGTTTTTTTTTTCTCCCGAGGAAGGTATGGTTTACATATCCTACCCAAGTTTCAATTTGTTTGTTTTTCAGATTTCGCTGGTTATGGTGGAACTCTTGTTTGATGTCTGTGAACCAATAGCAGGCCTGAAGACACTCAATCAGTGCCGCGCTACCTTGCCAGATGTACAACTGGCCTCTCACTGGAGCAGCATCCAATGTACAAGTAGCTGGGGATGTAGTGTATATAGGACTGTGGAGTTCAGCCGACTGGCCGTTGAACACGCGAATTTTCCCGGTCTCTAGCTACAGTGTCCTGAAGACACAGGAGAAACATACATCCTTTGGCTTTTGACACATGAATATAATTTGTTTGTTACAGATATATATTTTACATGCTATTGGTAGGGGCCGGAAAATTTCGCGAATTCAATGACCTGCAGGCTGCATGTTAGAATGCGTTGTCCTATGCACAATAAAGCCCCGACCATTTGTCCAGTAGCTGCTACTCAGTGGAACAACAGATAATGAACTAATAGACGGGGCTTGGATATGCATAGGACAATGGATCCTAGCCTGCAGGTCATTGAATCGTGAAATTTTCCGGCCCCTAGCTATTGGACTACAACTACCACGATCACCCACGGTCTGTAAGGCTGACTCCTATGTGTTTATCACTTGACTCATCGCCTCTATGTACAAGCCGCTTAACTGGCATTATGTCTTCCCCTTGAGCACTTCCCTTACGTTGTTTGTCCAAAGAACCTCCTAACAATCCCAGCTTACTACGACACTGCTCAAGCGCAGTTAAGGACCTCAGCGCCAGAGAAGGTTGGAAAATATTGAAAAGTATGTAACCTCTGGAGTCTGCGGGCAAGGGGGGGGGGATTTTGTTTCCATGGTGCACATCTCGAGGCGCTTGGCGAAGCCCCCTGAAGACACCCCACGAATCGCTGTATCATCTTACCCTCCTCCACCCTTACGACCGTCGGGTAGGTATAGCTTCCTCCAAGGCCCAATGCTCTCCCGTTCCCTCCCGCACTACCTGTTATTGGCAGGAGCGGGAGGTTCGGAAATATCATCGGGAGCGAATCAAGAAACCCCCCTCGGCGGGAACGAAAACATGTTTCCCTCTAGGCTCGGGGAGTTTGGAGAAGGAAACCGTCGGCAAAAATTGAAGCGGTAGATACTTGTGTTGTCTCTGGCTTGGCATAGAATGCAGTAGGGCCACCTAGCAGCGTGAGGATATAGTAGGACCACCGAGACCACAAATGACTATACCTCTCTACACACAGAACCATATTTCTTGCAATATCGTACACTTGGAATTTTGCGTTCTTCTCTAGAATGTCGCACTCATATTTCTACTAGCTACGAGCAACCCTGCTGGCTTAACTATTTGTTTTGCCTAATTGACTACTGTACTATTTAGTCTGTGCCGTTAATCACAAAAAAAAAAAAAAGAGCTGCAGATGTGCACTAAAACCATTACAGATTAAATTGGAGAATGTTTTTGTTTTCGTGAAAATCATGTGTTACTAATAATTAGAAGGTGAACATTTTCATACATGAAAGATTATTTAGTTTAAAACATGCAAAAGTTACGCCGAAAATCAACTGTATTTGTTACAATGCTAGTTTACCTCGAAACAGCAAGCCTGCAATAGCCCAGCACTGCAGGTGTGATGTTTCAAACTAGTTTACTTTTGAGTAAGAAGCGAATCCTTCTTGAACTTGTTCGGGGCTAGAATAACCACTTCAGAAGCTGATTGTGTTTGCTGTCACATAATATTGTAGGGCCGCCTATTTAAGTTCCATATAAAACTACTACGAAGATGCTGCAGGTCAATTTATAGCATGCCACGAATAAATGCGATGTGATTCTCTTCGAGCGCTGCAGTCTGACTCTTATCGCTCTCCTTTCTCCGCAGCTCACATTTGTGAATATTATATACTACGCATAAGGCCTCTAAATGTGTGGAGAGCTGAATTGTTGCCACTGGGAACAACAGCCCTTCAGAATTTTCCTGGCAGTGGTGTATTTGCAAAGCGACTGGAAGGGTAGCCCTTCCAATTTATGAAAGCGAGTTTGTTTTAGTGCGTTAATAATTTTGAATTGTTGTCCCTTGGAAGGGCAGTCCTTCAAGATTTTTAGGCCAGTGGTGTATTTGAAGGGTTGTATGAATTGTTGCCTCTTGGAAACAGCAGACCTTTAGGATTTTTCTGGCAGTGGTGTATTTGAAGGATTGTATGAATTGTTACCCCAGGAGTTTTATGCATGTACTATATTTGACGGGAGGTCTGAATTGTTACGTCTTGGAAGGTTAAACCTTCAGGTTTGTTTGAAGGGTGGTCTGAACTGTTGTCCCTTTGAAGGGCATCACTTCAGGATTTTTTTTAGCAGTGGCATATTCGATTGGTCGTATGCATTGTTGCCCCTTGGAAAGGCATTCCTTCAGGTTTGCTAGGTTAGGTTTGGGTTATGTTAGTTCAGGTTTTGTCATATTAGGTTATATTATTTTAGGTTTCATCAGCATATGTTGCCTCTTCCAAACGGAAACAATTCTGACAATCCTTCAAGTACACCACTGTCAACAAAATCCTGAAGGGCTGCCATTCCAAAGGCCAACACTTCAGTCGCTCCTGAACGTGGAGTAGTTTTGTGTCCTATGTGGTGACCGCAGCCTGGGTCGCTTGGTTAGCCTAATATGTAGGTTAGTGCATGGTTGGTTGAGGGAAGGGGGTATCATAACTTCTAGACCTCAGGACAGGAAGAGCTGAGTGCTTCCGGCAGATATTCGTTGGCGAGTACAATCTGCTCCACAACTCGCTGGACAATCCAACGTTGATGTTGCCCACAGAGCCCTGCTTTCACGTCATAGAGTATTTATGTTTACTCAAGGGGGGCAAAAGGGCAAAATTATTTTATTTATGTTTAATACAGTGTTGGCAGTCAGACTGCTGGAGTTCATCAGATGATTGTTCGCGTGCCTGAAGAAAGGAACAGATACCAGTTCCCTAAACGTCGCATTTGTTGTTGAAGGGAGTCAGCTGTCATCGTCTGTGTTAAATGTGTTGTCTTGTCTACAACCATTTCTTTCGCTGTGTTCACATGGGTTTTTGTCCTTTTTTGTATCATTTGTTGCTATTTACATTCACTTATTTGGTCATTCTCCGTTACGACTTTTTTTTGTTTCCATTGCATACGCCTACCGACCGAATCCCAGATTTGGAATTACTTGTATGTTTATTAGTTTCCTCGGTTTTTTTTTTTTTTTTTTTTTTTTTTTTTTTTTTTTTTTTTTTTTTTTTTTTTTTTTTTTTTTTTTTTTTTTTTTTTTTTTTTTTTTTTTTTTTTTTTTTTTTTTTTTTTTTTTTTTTTTTTTTTTTTTTTTTTTTTTTTTTTTTTTTTTTTTTTTTTTTTTTTTTTTTTTTTTTTTTTTTTTTTTTTTTTTTTTAAT
>PNEQ01096562.1:0-22184 GCA_003012365.1 Medauroidea extradentata | reverse complement strand
GTCTTGTGTATAGTCCTTTTATGTAACGGTGGGTTTTCTGCAACTCGGCAACATCCCTGTGAAATTTGTGTATTATATTTAACAAGTTGAGATGGTTTTACGGCCATTCAACAGCGAGTTCTTAGGAGCCGATGATGGTGAAGTGAGGCAATGAGGTAATACACGTCCATGCCCAAATCGGGATCCGAACCCAGGATCTCTCGCACTATAGACCGACACCTACCGAACTACACTACTACTCGACATCGACAACTAGTCCTCCCGTGCGGGGAAGAAGCATGGCGCTAGTAGTAGGTAGACACGTCACAGGGAGGGGAAATGTACTGCGCATGACATGAGTTAATGGCACACAGTCAATGGATACGTAGCGCGGCGAAAACCGAGCCAGCTGCCTGTGCCACAGTATTATGGCCGGTGCTGTGGTGCGCCACACCAGTTGCGCGCGGTCGTCAAGGACAACACAGCGGTAGTTCGCATTTTTCCCGCGGGACTAGTTGTCGTGGTCGAGTAGTACTAAGGTCAGTTGTAAATCTCCAATAAAACATATGAGTTTCTGCAGTATTTATTGGAACTTTTCCCCAATAAAACCGGGGGCAATGTACGTTCCACCGAGCTGATAGGAATACCGGCCTTAAGATGTCGGGAATTTTCCTGGTGATAGTTTTTAACTGGTCACCGTGGTCACGAAGCTGCTATCCATTGACATTTGTCTTGCTTGGAAAAAGAGAAAGTGCATGAATGCACACTGCAAATTTTCTTATTTGAAATAAACAGTAACTTGTGTATTATTCACAACTTAACTGTTCGCTAGTTATTTTCAATGGAGTTTTAGTATTGTAGTTTCTAACGGGCATTTTAAAAATAACCTATTTAGTTTTGTTAATGAGGTAATTATTTTGGCACTCTTGAATTCCCGCTAAATGTTTTGTAGCGGTGATTGTTATTATTTTTACTATCAATATATATATTTTTAACTAGTTTATTTATTCGCCGTTGGTGTTATTTTGGTAGAGTTGTACGTTACCTGTGCTTTGTTTCGTAAATTTAACCCGCGGTAATCCGAACTTAAGTCATTTTGAGCTTGTTATATTTCAACTCAGGTTTATATTTAGATATTTAGATGAGGACTGCACTTTAAGGGGCCTGCCTAGATAGACTGTGTTTGTGTGTGTGAGGCTGGAGCTGTAAAGGTTGCCACTAACCAACGTATGTAATACATTATCGCCTCTCCGCACAAGCTACTCAGATAGCGCGCAGTGCTATATCATCATCCTTTTTCCTGTGGGACTTGAAGCGGTGACCATATCATTTTATTTGTGGGCAGCGTAGTTCAAAGTAACGCTTGTTAGTATTGTTGTGTTTTTAGAATCCGGTTGTTACTTTTCCGTATACGACAGTCTGGAAAATACGTTTTTGGCCGTTTTGAGAGGCCCGAAAATTATGTTTCTAATTAATTTGCAGAATATTTTAAATTATAGCGACATAGTTTGAAGTGAGTGTTCTTTTCGTAGATATGCAAATATATTTGGCATTAAATAGTTTCATAAAAGAAAAGAATAACCGTAGCACGCGGCAAAGCGTTTTCGGCGCAGGTAGGAATGCCCCTTAACCTGCGTGTTTGTAATTCGTGGCAATCGTTGTGAAAATGTTGTGCTGATGGTTGCCCTAATGCACGTGAAACGTTTCACGAAACGTTATTGTGCTGAATAATTACAACCAAGGCTGCTATGCATCATTCTTGCCCATTTTTATGTAACACTCTTAAAAAATTTTGCTCGTACAGTTTGTTCGGACATGTAATAATATTTTGATTTCAGTCCGAACGCGACCTTCGTTTTGCCGCGCGTCTGTACGGTAGCCGATAAAAAAAAACAGTCGCGTCGCAGCGGGAAATCTGTGAAGTGTGTTATCATAACGTCGTGGTAATCTTGGTATTCGCAAGCGGGCGTTCCTCGCTGTTTCAACGAAATGGAAATGCATGTTTTACTTTGTGTATATGTACATTTGCGAGTTCGTTAATTAAGATAGGGCTTGCGAAGGAATTACCTAGTGACACGCCGTTCCCCGTCGTTTTCGGGGTTGTCGCTTGCGTTAACGGCCCTGCGAGGAGATAGGATTTTCGGGGCCGTTGTCGGAGGGCGGATCATGTTGGTTGGCAACCCCCTTATTGAACAGCGGGCGGCGCGGTTTCTGCGTCGTGGGGGACTCCAGCCAAATTACCCCGTGTCTCCTCAGAATACTCTTCCCCTCCGCTCTTTTTCCCGAAGCTGCCTCTTTCCGTTTTTCTCCGGCTCACTTTTGTGTTATCTGTTATATATTTTCCTTCTGGTCTGTTTTTTCATCTTTCTTTTATTGTAAATCATTCACTTCTCACCATCGCGCGAACCACAGCCGGTATTTTGTCTGGCGCAATTTTCCCTCCTGGCTTCTGCAAGATTTTCTTCGTCCCCTTTCTTCCCAGGACGCGATATATATGGGATCGCGGTTTTTTTTATTTATTTCGTTCTTTGGTCTTCCTCTTCCGACGACAGCACGAACCACCTTCAACCCTTCTTCTCCCTCTGTCGCGGGGCGTTTTCGCTGACTGGTTCTCCGTCGTTCTGATTGGTCGAGAAGGAGGAAGGACGGCAGGATGTTGAGTGCTTCCTTTTCCGAGATATAGCTCATTTCATTATCTACTTCATTCTAATTTTTTTGTGCTTTTACGAGGATTTTTTTTTTTTTGCATTACAAACCTTTGTAAATGTTCTTGGGTTTTCCTTGCAAAATTATTTATTTGTAAAGTTACAAGAATTTTCTTTATGAAAATACTTAGGAACACTTTGTAGTCGACCAAAATCTCGAGTTTTTCGGAATTGATATGTAAGTAGAGGTGATGGTATATAGCGAAAATGTTTTATACCAACATACCCTTGAAAACACTGCAGTTTGTTGCAACACATATGATTGGCTGATGTACGTCTGACACAACGTAGCTGTTTGCAGACCAATAACAGGCAAAAAAATTACAATATCGGTATTCGTATTGGCTCAGTCAAATAGGGTAACAGCTTCACGTACATGCGAAAGTCAATAAATAGTCTTATGGTAAACTGAACGTACGTTGAAAACCAGCGAACAGTCAAGTTTTCCCGCGATAAACCATCATCTCTCTATATAAGGTACATACGTAATTTATTTCCTGTGAGATACACGTTGTTGTAAATTAGTATAAATGGCTGTTTTACAAAATAAAAAAATATTTAGTAATTGAACACACTAAAAAGTATTACTGTTAAATAAAATATTTATGTTACACGTTTTAAAAGTTGACTAAAAAGTACATAATAATTTTGTCGTATGAAAATACTTGTAAGTATTAAACGAAAAACGCGGGGCGCTTGTTATAGATAAAATAGATTATATGCAATCGAGAAAACCCACAATACATCAGATCATTTGCAGTGCAATTAATTGTTAGTGACTTTAGTGAACTATTCATTCATCAGTTATCTATTGCATGCGATCCATGTTTTTCGTTTTGATCTTAGTAGTATTTTAATAACATTTTTTTTTTTTTAAATTTACAGTCCGTTAAAAAACGTGGCACGTTAAAAAAAAATATCTGATATTATTCACTGTTTTTTGTCTTGTGTGTGTGAAATATTTCAAATGTTATGTGAATATTTTTTTTTTCATAAATCTTTTTCCTTTCATATTGCATTTTCATTATTCTTCTCTGAGCTGTGTTTTTTAAGTTTTTAGCTCATCGGAAAGAGAATTTAACACGGTACATTAAAATATTTATTTTTTCTTTTTTTAATTTTTATTTGCTTTTTTTTCGCAGGTCTAAGCTATGTATATAGTTTCCAGTCCCCAAATTATCGCGAAGTTATTCTTCAAAATCGACTGCAAAACGTTTTACCGAACACGCAGACAAGAAATCAAGAAGGAAATTAAACCCTCGTATAATATAAAATCCTATAGGCTATAAGTGCATGGTTCATTGTTTGATAACAGTACATTTTTACCGAACAGACAAAAAAGCGGACAAGAAAGCGACTTAATAAAAACGTGATAAAAATAGAACGAGACGATAAGATTGTGCGATGTCCATAGTGCTAAGATAACAATCTGAAGGATATAGGTTCGATTCTCGGTGTGACCGCTAGTTTCTTCACTCAAAATAATTACATAAAAAAATTTTCTTAATTAGATTATTTTCACGACCATGATGAAATCCTCCCATTGCGAGTACAAATAGATAACTTAACAAAGTTACACCTGGTAATAACTTTTTACAAATATATTATGAGTATTATTTACAAGAAAAATTCTCAGTAGCTTTACAAAAAATTTCATTGGCAACTGGTATCTTTCGTGTCTAGCTTCCGAATCCCATCGTCAACCTATAAAACATCACCACCCTGCTAGACGAGAAAAAAAAATTTTTTTCAGCCAATCGCAGGCTATCTCGTGATAATAGCTACCACACGTTACTCCTTTCATCTGTTTTTTGTAATCATACGTACTTTCCAGCGAGTGTTGCCGAGTTACAGACAAAACCTACAGTAAACATAAAGTATAAGCTGTTGTCTACAAACATATATTATGACATAAACACAATTCCAGAAAGGAATACAATTGTACAAAAGCAATGAAACACTAATTAATTCCCGAACGGATTGTGGTCGTTGTATCAAGAAAGACGACAAATAAGACAAAAGAACAATTGAATAAAACATTAAAATAATGTGTGTGAAAATTGGCGACAACATTGGGCGAGGAGAATGACAAAAGTCACGAATGGATGTTGAACACAGGCAAGACAACAAAGAAAAAACAAGCGAAAAGGAGCAGGTTTTCTAAGGAAACAGACACGACGTATCAGGAACTGATATCTGGTCCCGTTTTCAGCCACGTGTACAGACTGAGGAACTCCAGAAGGTTGACTTGTCTTATTGTAAGAGGCCGTGGTAGATCAAATAAGCGCTCAATTCTTCAGTTGATATCTACACATTTTAAAAGTCAATACAGAAAAACTACAAAACAGCAATCCTTGATAATTATATTTGCCAACGTGATCTCTTGCGCCGTAATCAAATGTACGATATTTCAGCGTCAGAGATTGTTCTTCAGATATACGTTAATCGAGTAAAATATTTACTCAGAAAGTTGGCAAAAGCTATTGTCTAGGATTGCTGTGTTTTTTTTTTTTTTTTTTGCGAAAATGGAAACTTACAATCCTCCTTAACTGATGATTTTTAGCGCTGAATTATATACCATACATTCTTAAGGCTACCTCCGACTGGCCGCATGTTCGTGTAAGTGAGGCACGGCGCCAAGGGCGATGTTGACCGGCTCATCTGGTGCGGTATCGCCTCTACCGCAAGACACTGAAACTCGCCTGACTGACACTTTCAGGTGTGACACCATCTTTTTACTAGTGGAAAGTTTTAAGCTAACTTCATTACAAAGAGTAGTTTCACACATATCTCGTGAGCAGTTCTTCAATATTACCGGTTGAAAAAACTTGTTTTTAGTCATTTTGAGGGGCTTTGAAATTATTTTTCTAATTGAAGTGATGTTTTGAAACGACTTTATTACAGTTATCGTTTAAAGTAGTTTTGTCGTACATTGATACAATGGGCATAAGTGAAAGTTTCGTAAAAAAACGTATTTACGAACACACTGCAAATTTGTAGTGTGTGGTTGGCGGCGCCGTTAATATTTCCGCCCGTACAGTTTGATGTGTGTGTGTGTACAATTTTCTGTTGGAAACAACTGTACATGTATGCTTCAGCGTGGGCTATTTCCTTCCCTTCCGTTTAAATGGTTCCCTCTGTTCGTAATGAAGGTTTCGGATTAAACGCTCGCGTCTACTTGGGGTTTATCATTGTCAATAAATCAGCAGGGGGACTGGTTTCTAAGCTGTCTCGCGAGACCCATTCAAGGCATTACGGCGACCCCACGTATGTTCTGCCTGTCTGTGGCAAGAGGGCGCGGCAGAACTAAGGGTAGCTACATTACAGGTTAGAAAGAAAACGTGTTTTCTAATGGGACATTTTGGCACAGAAAAAATATTGCCGCTAGTTTCGTTGCTGCCATTGACGGGTGCAATAAAACACGAGACCGGAGTAATAGTAAATTTAACAACGCTTGGCAAAAATAGAAGTAATTTTATTTAATTTTGAAATGAAATACAGACCAATTTTTGTTTTTAAATGATCGCAATTTACACTTACTTCTTACCCATACCTGCGCTCAAGCGGCAGAAATTTTCCCTGTGCCAAACTGTTACCATTGATATTTTCAACCTGTAGTATAATTAACTTTATCAATACTAGACTCATCTCCTACCGCTACACTGTAAAAAAGTATTTGTAAATACAGCACACCGATGTAAACAGTCTTATTGGTTCGCGATAAACTGAGCACCTTTGAAGAACACGTTGTCTTGTCTTGTCTTTAACCAGTGGCATGGCGTGATCGCTCTTCAGGGGAAGCATTGTTAGCCCGGTACACTCTATTCTTAATTATTTACTCAATTACTCACTTAATTCTGTTCATTTATTTCGATCGCGAGTTTATACCAAAATTATGTAGCAGAACTTCTGCGTCGTGTACACACTGTCTTTGTTTACTATCATCTTTCGGTACATAAAGAAGAAAAATATATTTATTATGTTGGTTTCTACATTCTATAAAGTGTACTGCAAAATTCCTGTAAACTATTTCACTTTACAAGACATACGTGTAATTGCCAACTAACCCATTCGGTCACTAATTCATTTTTTCAGGTCGAGTGTGTTAATCGAGAAATTTGTTTTGTGTGTGCTATACTTGTAACGAGTTTACTTTTCGCAACCAGTACATAACGTACTGGGTTCAAATATCAACCAATCGTAAGTCATATGAATATGACTTTCTACGAATTAGGTAAGTCACTGAGATGTTGGCTGAATTGGGCACAGACTAACTCAATACGTACAGTGTCGGGCATTAGTTTCCGTTGCGTGCAACAGGACCATGTTCGTGTACAGTATGACTGAAGGGGTTAAGTAAAACATTGAAAACTACGATAGTCGTTTGTTCAGTAGGAAACAAGAATTTCGTTTCTATTCAAATCATATTGGCAACCCTACTTGCATACTTCGCATGCGATGTGGCTGGAACTGTGAATTGCTCATGCGCGGGAACATACACTACGATGAAAAATAAGACGGGTTCTATCTGTGAAATTAAGTAAGGAATTCTGTCTTGGAACCAGCGTAGTTGCGATTCATGTCGCAGTGCTACTTGCACTGAATTTGGTACGGAATTCTATACTGAATTATGGATGGTGTGTACCGGACTTTAGATCCGACTATTTACACTCGGGACATGTAACTTCAATATGTATGAAGGAATAAGCGAATAATATTAATATCCTGTGAGGTCGTGTGATTGGACAATTTCTACCTCGCCTCCCCCCCCCCACCCCACCCCAGCACGCTACTGGCAGAGGAATGTACCTGCCTGTACCAGTCAAATGTTTCACAGACAACTCAGGGTTGTGTATAGTTAGAGACAGGACATTTCGCGAAAATATTTTTTGCATCACTTTGTTTGAGTGCCTTACGTACGCACCTGCATCTCGGCTTTGTGGTCAGAGATTGGATGCCGTAACACCCAGCGTCTTGAGGTTAAACCCGCAAATCACAGACGCGACGTGTCGCAGTTATCTGTGTACTGATTGGTACAGTCAAATGGCCATGAAGTTGAGCTACAGGTGTGCACGTAAGGCACTGAAACAAAGTGGAGCGGAAAATTCCCGTCCCTATGTATAGTCATTAGTACAGATGATGGTTCGTCGCGGGAAAACTTGACTGTTTACTGGGTTTCAACGCACATCCAGCTTACCGGAAGATTACTGGCTTCAGCTTGTATTTGGAGCTGTTGCCCTATTTGACTGAGCCAATAAGAATCCCGCTATCGTAAAATTTGATGCCTGTTATTGGTCTGGAGACAAGTACGTTGCATAAGACGAACGTAATCCAATCACACATGTTGCAAGATACTACAGCGGTTTCAAGAGTATGTTGACACAAACATTTCTCACGATACACCATCCTCTCTAATAATCCTCTTTATTGGTAGTTGAAGAGTTAATTGGACCTTGCGCATAAGCTGTGCTGATAGCGTGACACGAAAAGTCCTTTCATTTTTCATATATTTTTATTTAACGCAATTCATGATAAAGTAAGAACTCAGAAAAGCCCTGCTGGATATCTTTTTAAAGGCAATTCGTATCCTTCCACGCGTATTGGCTGACGACGGAAAATGTCTAACGTCTATGGACACGTCGCTTGATGTTGTCGCGCGCAATACAAACAGTGGACTCGAATAGAATGTATACAGTTTGATAAAATGAAGTTTATTAATTATATAAAACACAACATTGATCGATTTCAATTGATTTTATTTCCGTATCGTATTTAAATAACAAAATACATGGAACTTTTCGACAAATCGCTGCCAATCATACCAGTAGAAAGGTAACTATTTTTTTAATGTTGCGGTATATGTAGGGCCCGGTAGTTTTCGCGAAAAAAATTTTTGCCCCACTTTGTTTCAGTGTCTTACGTGCACACCTGCATCTCAACTTCGTGATTATTGGCAGAGTGTTTCTGTGCAGAGTTATTATTCATTTGACTGTGCCAATCAGTACATAGATAACTGTGACACAACACGTCTGTGATTTGTTGGTTTAACCTCTACACGCTGGGTGCTATACGGCATCCAATCACTGACCACACAGCAGAGATGCAGGTGCGCACGTAAGGCACTGAAACAAAATGCTGCAAAAATCTTTTCGCGAAAACTACCGGGCCCTAGCCAAATAACACCTAGTGATTTTATTCAAAGGTTAAATCTTTAGTGCTCACTTTATCCCGAACGACTTATAAACTTTTTTAGAATACGTGTTTATATACCAAAAGAAGACGCGCTTCACCTCTACTACAGTTTTAAAAATACCGTCTGTTTTTTTTTTTTTTTTAATATAATTGCTACCTAAAAAGTGGAGAAAATATTACTTTTTGTCATTGCTTTAGCTGGAAAATACAAGCCGTAATTATAAAACAATTCTATAGAAACCTTCGTGTGACTTTAACATCGCTTGAAGTTCCATTGAAGAACAATTTCTATGAAAACACTTCACGCTAGTTGAGTACTCAGCGGTTAGATGCGTAGCGGTGTTTCATGCACGTATCGGAGTCTACTTATCGCCTTCCTTGTCTCCGTACCTCAAACGGAAAAGAAAAAAAACTAAGGTCCATATAATTCTTAAGGGCAAGTAAAGCAGTGTATTATCATTCATGTAGCGTTTTGTTTCACTGAATATATTTGCAACGTTCCAGGAATATTTATTTCCCTTCCGCGAATCTCGTGACCGTTTTAAATGCAAGCATAGGGATATTTTTCAGGTAAGAAGATTCATCATTTTGCACTTTGTTACGCGTTTCTGCCATTGATGAGAGTTTCACTTTCGACATGCCGGGTTTTCTTGGCAGGCGTCTGCTTGCCGCCTTTTCTTCCTCTGGCTTTCTTTGTTTTCTCCTCCTCTTTCTATGCTCCTTCTTTATCTCCTTTTCTTCGCCATGCAAACTGTAGTCGGATGCCACGCCTTTCTTTATCGATTCTCGCGGAAGCATTCGGCTAGAGTGAAGATCGATGTATTGCAGACGCTTCAGGACTGCTGATGAGAACATCTGGTGGACGGACCTCTCTCTCTCTCTCTCTCTCTCTTTGTTACAGAGCCTCTTCTCCAGGAGATCCATATAACGGAACACTAGTTTACACTCCAGAGGCACACACTTCCCGGAATACAAAGCGGCCTGCTATACTCCACCGG
Organism: Medauroidea extradentata; assembly: GCA_003012365.1. NCBI lineage: Eukaryota > Metazoa > Arthropoda > Insecta > Phasmatodea > Phasmatidae > Medauroidea > Medauroidea extradentata. Next base: position 12,310 of record PNEQ01096562.1, on the reverse strand, counting down.
AATGGCCGATTCTCGGAATAACAAATTTTTCTGAACGCCATCGAATGCTTCTCGGACCTCGGGAACATGTGTCGGCAGGTCGTTATTTTTTGTCGCGTTGCAGGGATTTTCGCTATCAGAGACTGGTTATAAATAATGCATGTCGAGGCTGTGCTCGGTTAGTCGAAATTCCTTTGGGAGTGAGGCAACCATAGTAATTAGTGCTCTAATTTTAATTGACAAGGAGATATAATGGTCACCATGTTATACAGGTTGTATCAATATATCGGTTACAAACTCTCAGAAGAGATAGGGTACACCCGGACCACGGTAGTAGAAAAACTGGTCTGGACACTCGCCTGGAAACTGGACCCTCTTGTTGTTTGGCTGTAGTTCACCAAGTTACCGAGAATATTGTGTGCAATCAGGGCGGTCGGGCTCAAACTTCGCCCACTTCCCTCCCACTTTTTTCCAGTGTTTACATTATTAAGATAAACAATTTATCAATTTATGAAATACTTCCTTCGCTCACAATCCTAAAAGCATGGCTCTAGAAATCTTTATTTACTTTATAATGTAAGCACTCGAAAAAAGTGGGCGGAGTTTGAGCCCGACCGCCATGATTGCAGCGCCAAACATGTACAACACTCTCGGTAACTTGGTGAACTGCAGCCAAACAACAAGGGGGTCAAGCAAAATACATTGGTAGATAGGCGAGTGTCCAGACCTGTTCTTCTACGACCGTGACCCAGCCGATGGGAAATCACATAGCAAAACATGGTCGGAAATACTTTCCTGGCGCGGTAGTGACGACACAAAACACAAGAAAGGGCACGAACAAGAGAAGAAAACATGTTTATTATTCTTAATACAGCAATAAATGAAGAAAAAAGAACATAAAGAGACATCGATCGACATCGCCAGACAAAAACTTCCAGGCATTTTTGCAGTATTAGGATTAATAAACATGTTTTCTTCTCTTGTTCGTGTTTTTTGTGTCTTGTGTTTTGTGTCGCAGGAAGGAGTTTCCGATCATTCATTGCTATGTGATTTCCCATCGTCTGTCTCTCCTGAAAGTTTGTAACCGCTGTACTGATACATCTTGCATGATAGACGACCTTGAGAGTGCGTGGTAGATACATAAACGCTGAAATCATAAATTGATTTCTACGCTTTTTCGAAGCCAATATGAATATACTACTCAGTGTCAATTCTAGATAATGGTATTTACCAACTTTATGAGGAAATATTTATTCAGAATTACTAATTCGTTACGCGTGATCTCTTGCGCCGCAGTTAAATGCACGAGGTTCCGGCGTCAGAGATCGTGCCTCAGTAGTTCGTAACACTGGGAACAATTTTGTTTAAAACATTAGCTAATACTAATGTATAGGATTGCTATTGTTTAACTTTCGTAAATTGGTTTCAAGAAACCTACAGTTATAGATTAATGATTTTAGCGTTGAATTATGTACCACGCCCTCTTAAATTACTTTAAATTACATAATATACTACATAAATAATGAACATGTAAAATTATTGTCCGTATACAGGTACTTTGGTTAAGGTTTGCCCCTACTTCAATGAGTTAGGAAAAGGAGGGTATGGGGGAAATTACCCTTGCCTCTCCAAGTTCTGGATCTAGACGTTTTTGTAAGGGAGGTGAAGAAGATGGCTTACGCTGCCTCCCTGTATTGTTTTCCCGAAATGGTTGGTTTACCGCTTTTATTTAAGTCCCACAGTAAATATGTTACGGCGGGAACTCTGCGAACGCGTTTACGATTTTGGCCGTAGAAGCGATATCACAATACATATGCCGGCCGACGTCGCTCGTAGCGCCTCATCGATTTTCGCCTCACACAAACATACCCTTCAGCAGGCGGCCGCCTTAAGGGGGAATGTTATACAATTGTCTTGTATTTGTAGTTTTTGAGTGAAGTGAGTGAGAGATTTTTGGTCAGCGCTTAACAACGAGGTCTTTAGCGCTGGTGAGCGGTGATATGAGGTGAGTATGGAGCAGCGCCGGAATGAATGGGCGGGAGAAACGGGAGATCCCCGAGAAAACCCGCCGACCAGCGGCATCGTCCGGGGACTGCCCCCGCCGGGAATCTAACCCAGGTTGCCTTGATGGGAATGTAGTTTTTGAGCCGTAGCATATATTAAAATCGTATTACCAAAATCTTCTGTGTGACAAAGCATACGATATATTCCTGATAAACTGCTTGACATAAATAATAATGGAATATTTCATTAAACTGTCTTGCAGAATCATTGCAAGGGAATTGTAGGTAAATTTTCAAAAATTCCCTTTCAATTATTCTGCATGACAAATAAATGAAAGAATTTATTATTATTATTATTATTATTATTATTATTATTATTATTATTATTATTATTATATTTATTTTTCAAGCCGTTTATGAAGAATATATCCTATGCTTTGTCGTAGAGAAAATTTTTAAAATACAATTTGATTAAACGTTATGTATCAAAAACTGAAAATACAAGGGAATTAACTGTCTAACACTCTTCCTCAAGAGAGCATGGTATATAATTCAGCTCTGAAAGCATGAGTTCAGAATTGTAGGTTTCTTGAGCCAATTTGAAAAAAAAAAAAAAAAAAATTAAAAAAACAGCAACCCTAGACGATAGTTTTTGCCAACTTTCAGAGCAAAAATGTTTCTCGATTAACGAATATCTTAAGAACAATTTTTAACACCGATATCTCGTACATTTAATTTCGGCACAAGGTTGACTCATTTTGTGTAAATGTTTGCTCATAAAGTTGGCAAATATAATTGTCAAGTATTGCTGTTTTGCTGTTTTCCTATATTGACCTTCAAAAAGTGTAAATCTCAGTTGAAGATTTCAGCGCATATTTATCTACCACGCCCTCTTGAGGATTTGATTTATATCAAGTAGTACTGTATTAATTTCTATTGAGCGTTATTGCACGACATCTCTTTCCCCCTTGTTTTCCCATGAAGTCTTCTGCTTGGCAGTAGTCGATTTCTTCCTGCGCGCCCCTGGCGTGAAGGGTTGGGGGGGGGGGGGGTCATTTATTTCTTGCGCCGGCCATTCATTACACCGGAATGGCTCCCGCGGCGCATCAAGTATTGAAATGTAATTTCGCGCGCGGGGCCCTCTGTGGAACGCTTGAAAAACTTCACCCCGGCGGCCATTTCTTCATTCTGATCGGCCCCTCCTTTATTATCCTTTTAATACGCGACCGGATACTTTCAACACTCTCAGCCGACATATTTCTTTCCTGTTTACCCCCCCCCCTTTTTTTTTTAGTACTACGCAATGGGTTGATTGATTACTGTACACTCAAAGAACTCTTTTTTTTTTTGTCACAACCAATAACATTTTTGTTAGATACGAACAACTGCAAAGTTATGTAAACATAACCGTGTATGTGGACATTCGCCATTACTAGGGCCATGAACTTTTCGCGAAAATAATTTTGCCCCACTTTGTTTCAGAGTCTTATGTGCACTCGTGCAGTTATGATTCATAGTCAGTGATTGGATGTTTTAAGTATCACGTGTCTTGTGGTTCTACCCACATATAACATAGGTGTGGTGTCGCAGTTACCTTACTGTGCTTGGCACAGTGTAATGAGAGACGTCACTTCACACAGACACGCTGCCTATAACCATGAAGTAGAGCTGCAGATGTGCACTGAAACAAACTGGGGCAAAGTTATTTTTGCCAAATATTCACGGCGCTTGTCATTACAAACGAACGTTATTTAGCTGAAGAAAAATCGTACACTAATACAAGAAGAAAAAACCGTATTTGTGTGTGTGTGTGTGTATATATATATATATATATATATATATATATATATATATATATATATATATATATATCGAATATATAAAATTCTCGTGTCACAGTGTTTGTTTCCATACTCCTCCGAAACGGCTCAACCGATTTCAAAGAAATTTTGTATATACATTCGGTAGGTCTGCGAATAGGTTTTCATCTATTTTTTATACTCCTAGGTGCTATTGTTTAGCAAATATTTTTAACTTATTTATGTGACAAAATAACGTTTGTCGGGGCAGCTATATATATATATATATATATATATATATATATATATGTGTGTGTGTGTGTGTGTGTGTGTGTTTTATATAAAATTCTTATAGACGGACATACTCCCCAGGCAAATTACGTACGAAAAAATAAGGCGAAAAAAATATACGACTTACCTTGAATTAACCAGAGTTAAGTGTACTTTTTTTTTTTTTTTTCAAAATTTATGTGCAAAAAAATTGCAGGGCTTTGGTAAACAATTATCTGGATACAGTTTCAGGTCCAGGGGTCTGTAATGTTTTAACACCAACAAAGGTTGGACCCGTATAATGCGAAAAATAAAGCATGTATCGGTATTCATATTCATATCAGTAATCTCTAATTATATTTCACGTTTCTAGGTCCAGCGTTATTGAATGAATGAATGAATGAGTGGGGCACTTCATTTAATATATAGAGCATAGAAAAAATAAAGTGTTACGGTATAGAGAACTCAGGATTCTTCACGGGTGTGAAAAGTTAGTAAAATGTTACACAACTCCCGAAAAGTGAATATTGACCAAGGAGAAATAACTCAAAAGACTGTTAATGATTACCATAGGGAAATAAATATGAATTAAAAACAAAGAGGTTCTGCAATTAAAGTACGCTCAGCGAAGTGGACTGGATAAAGCTGTTTGTATTTGTTGTATTTAAAGAGCTATGTAGTTAACATAGAGGGGTGGAAACGCTTCCAAAGTGAAGCCCAATTGAACGGCGGTTTTGACCCAAGAAAACATGGCGAACAGCAGTGTGGCCAACAAAATTTGTCATATGTTCGCATAAAACCCGTTACTTTATAGCTCCACTACATTCCCGCTAAACACAGGGGAAAATGCCAATATATTGTAATATATTATTCTGTAATAATGTTTAAATTAGCATAATCGCTCTTGACTCTCGACCGGATATAAGAGTCCGCCATTTTATCTAGGGTCAAAATACCACGTTCAATTGGGCTTCACCTCAGAGCCTTGGAGATTGCTGTTTCCGCCCCTCTATGTTTACTATATAGCTCGTTGGCTGTATTATTTAACAGCTAGCTTCACATTTATTTGCTTTCTAACATAATTGGGGATGTTTTCTGTTTCTGTTTCATTTGACGTACTTCTTGTGAAAGTATGTTTCTTCTATGCAAAGATACGACTGTGTAGTATATTGTTTATGATTTTGTCTATTCCTATTACGTATTGTAAATTCGTGATGAAATGTATTTTCTGTTAGAAGAAAATATAAAATACATTTTAACATTTCTAGCTTGGTGTGCTGATCGATGTTTTTCTTTTTCAGCAATACGTCATTAATTTCATCGGCCCTGTTTTGATGTCAGAATTGCATGTTTCTCACAACCAGTCAATGGGCTTCTCACTAATGTAGTCAGGATATACATTTTTAAAGAGATCAGCAATTTTCATTGCTACCCTTCCTAGACATGCAGTTATGATAATCTGTCCATCAAATTCAGGATATGATCCATCGCCAATTTTGAGTAAATGATTATAGAATTGCTCAGCAGAGATATCATTTTTTAATTGACAAAGATATACAGAGAATATAGTAACGCATCAATTAATACGTAATTAAAATATAGTTACTCTTTTCTATAGTACACGCGGGAGAAGCCGCAACGGGGCATCTAGTAATAACATAAAAATAAGCATAAACAGCCTGAAATGTCTTTGTCAGAACCACAACTAATGGTGCAGAATGAACGCCAAAGTTACTCAGTCAGGAATTTACGCAACATGCAGTTTAACCACAAATAATTTTTTTTGTGTTAATGTTAAATATCCCGCAGCACGTAGAACAGTATCCATTTAATAATTTACGAGAATCTTGCAGTTATTTTGTGTATAGATTTGCAAGAAGGACAATTAACTGGTTATACTTCAAAGGATCTTAGGTGGTAAGTCGTATACATGTTTTCCTGTTATTTTTTTCGTGAGGAATACGCCTGCGGAGTATGTCCATCTAGTTGAGAAACATCTTGTATATGTTTGTCTATTATCCAGTATTAGCTGTTTCCAACAAACATATAACATAAGACTATATTTTATCTGGAAAGGAGTGTACTAGTATCCAGAAAGACAACACAAACTACCAAGAAATTGAACTATTGGCAACAAATTAATTCCGAAACGGAATATAGTCGTTCTAATAAAAATAACAATACAATACAACAACAAAACAAGGTGAATAAAAAACGGGGACAAAAAATTGACGAGAACAACGGCGGCAACACAAATAACAAAAATGTTCGAATTGATGTGAAACACAGAGAACACCAGTGGCGGCGGAAGTTATTCTTGAAAAAAATGAGGGGGGGGGCAGAATCGTTGACAGAAAATTATTTTAGAATTTATTTTTGTCCTGTAATGACTTATTTAAGCAGGGGGTCCTTCCCCGGGAAAATTTGGATTTTAGTGTGCAAATTGGTGTAATTAAGGGGTTTTCGAGTCTAAATATTAAATATACAGTTGACAGAAATTAAAAAAATTGTAAATATAAAACTTCGTATGGGTACAAATGTCTATACTGTCCCTCCCCTCTGTTCTAGAAGGGGGCAATGCTCGTCTGTCCCCCCTTCTCCTACACCACCGAACATCCCAGAGAAAACACGAACGGAATGTAATGGGCTTTCTTGAACAGATGATACGAAGCAATTGCAGGATTCTTTCCAAGATCATACCGCAAAGTAGTTCGACCACAAAGAAAATATTTGCTTTTAATGTGTGCAGTAATTGAAACAAAATCTGGGGTGTCGGTGAATAAATATCACCATACCATATATTTTTAATATTATTATTTTAGACACAACATGTGACTAAATTGTGCTCTTATGAAATTATTTTATCTCGCATAGTTTTCACGTAATGGCTCGTTAAAGCCAAAATTTGCATGTTTCCGTTTTAAGGATGGCAATAAAACCACATCTCTACCAAACTGAAAAAAAGTTCACAGTGATAGCGATGTTGTAGGCTACAAATTCAGCTATGTTTAACCATAATATAAAATATTTTTGGATTAAAAAATATATATTAAATTTCTAAAATTTTTATTTTAAGTTTTAGCATTTTTATTGAAATACAAAAATAAAATATTCTTGGTTTTTATGTACTTGGCATTGTAGCCCGCGACGTCTATATCCGCTGTGCTTTATTTCACTTTGGTATGTCAGTTGGTTTTTGTGTAGTCCTGAGCATCGTCCAACACATGGAGCAATATGTGGGCGTGTTCTTGTCTGAGAAGTCACCCTGAGAGTGGAAAACAAGGGGTGATACTGTCCGATGGGGAGTATCTGTGAGTGAAGTACATAAAATATTTGACAGAAAATACGAAAACACGCTTCGCGTTTAGTCATTTTCTCACAAAAAAAAGTTACTAAGGATTTTTAATAAAAAATGTGTTACCAAAGAATGCATCTATGTTAGTATCATTATTTTTTTAATATAAGGCTGTGTAGCCTACTGTAAAAATGGAGCCATATTAGAATATTTATTGGAAGCCCCCATTTTTTAATAATCGTATTGCTAATCCACGCATAAAAACTTCGGCTACAGTAACAAAGACAAAAAAAAAACGTTTTACTGTGATAGTGTGACAGTTGTTAAGGTAAATATAATTTAAGGCCATTCTCCAGTATTTCTCCTGATTGTACGGTAATACTATTTTAAACCCTAACCAAGAGCAGAGTTTTGTGAAAAATATGTTTTTTATATTAGGTATTTTTTTCCTAGACAAAATACACTAATGTTTCAGCTAATTATTCAAATAAGGAAATTCCCATTGATGGAATAATTAGTTAGCCAAATCTAGAAATTTTTTGTCTAGGCGAAATTCGACTACATAATAAAACCAATTTTAAACAAATCCGTGCAAACAGTTTTCCGACATCTGTTCTCGTTTAAGAATAAAAAATAATTTTCTTGAAAATAGCAGTAATTATGGATCATGAGAAGAGATGATGGTTTATCACGGGGAAGCTTGACTGTTTGTTGAGTTGCGATTATACGTGGAGCTGTTGCCCTATTTGACTAAACCAATAAGAATCCCGGTGTTAATATTTGATGCCTAGGGAACTCTGTTTTTCGCGAAAAGAATTTTGCCCCTCTTTGTTTCGGTACCTTACGTGCACATCTGCAGTTCTGCTTCGTGGTCAGTGATTGGATATTTTAATTGCCACGAGCCTTGGGAATCTACCGGCCAATCACAGACGTGTGGTGTTGTAGTAACTGTATTTTGATTGGCACAGTCAAATGAGAGACGTGATTGTGATTGTACAAATACAAGCTGCCAATAACCATGAAGCAGACTTGCAGATGTGCACGCAAGGCAGTGAAACAAACTGAGGCAAAAGGGTTTTCGCTAAAAACAAGGGTCCCTACTGATGCCTACTATTGGTCTCCAGACACCTACGTTGCGTCAGGTCGGAAGGAACCACAGTCTTTTCAAGGATATATTGGCACAAACATTTTTTCGCGGTATACCATCATTTGAGATGACGATAGTTCGTGAAAATGTTTTGTGCCAACATAGCCTTGAAAACACTGGTACAACGTAACTGTCTGCAGACCAATAATAGGCATCAATAATTACAATAGCGGGATTTTTATTGGCTCAGTCAAATAGGGTCACAGCTCTACTCACAAGCGAAAGTCAGTAATCTGTTTGTAATTTGAACATACTTTGAAACCCAACAAATGGTCAAGTTTTCCCGCGATAAACCGTAAGCCTGAAATTCTGTGTACGCATTGCGAGTAGCGCGGCCGGCCAATCACAGGTGAGCTCGCGAAAAAGCAGAATTGAAGGCGTAGGTGTAGTGAAAAAATAGGTGGCCTCGTTTTCAGTTTTATTGGGCGCGCTGTACCGGGCCGGTCTCAAAGGAAGTCGAGGCGAGGCGGTGCGTACAAAGGACGCCGCCGACCCCCTTCATAGCTGGCGGCTATTGTCCTGACACTGCTCTCTTCTGCTGTAAAGACGCCGCCCCACTCCTCGAGGCCCACAAGACGTTTATTGCCAGTTGAAGTCGCGTAGCCCTCCGCTTCTATGTGTTACACTCTCTTAACTGAAGACCTTGAGAGGGCGTGGTAAATAATTCAAAGCTAAAAGCAATAATCTATAACTGTAGGTTTCTTGAAGCCAATTTGCGAAAATTAAACAATATCAATCCTAGACAATATTTTTAGCCAACGTTTTAAACAAAATTGTTTCTAGTGTTACACAATCTCTGACGCCGGAACCTCATGCATTTAACTGCGGCGCAAGAGATCATGCGTAACGAATTAGTAATTCTCGGTAAATATTTACTCATAAAGTTGGCAAATACCATTATCTAGGATTGTCATTGAGTGTTTCATCCATATTGGCTTCGAAAAAAGCGTAGAAATCAATTTATGTTTACAGCGTTTATTTATCTACCACGCATTCTTAAGAGGAAGTGTTACCCTGTTTGTTAAAAATTTACATTTTCATTTAATAAATTTATGATGAGCTATCGAGAATATCTTTTAATAGAAAATTACATTTTACGTTTATGTGCGTATTTATTGACTAAATTCGTTCTAGGAGTTATTTAGCCTGTATTACATGTTGAGGTAATTATTGAATCAAATTTTGAATTAGATTAATAATGTAATAGTTACGCCTCGATACTTCTAATTAGATAGGAGTTCTGAAACATAATGTAATTATCTAAGTCCGTATTGAAATATTTTCAAATATATATATGGCCAAATTTAGAGTAAGGAATAAATAAAGAAAAATTCAGCAAACTTTGTGACACTAGCTCTTAAAGTTCCTATATACCTGAGCTTGAAACACATTGCAGCGAGTTACAGTTAATCATATTTGGAAGAAACATCGCAACGCGCATTATGTTTTTACATATATAAAAAGAAAACACATTTCAAACAATGTTTCTATCAGTTTAAAATTTAGGATAGCTTATTGGAAACACGATTTTCAACACCCTCAAAATGGCTGAAAACAGATTTTTTAAACTGTTGTATCTAGGAAAATTCCAACCGGATTCGAAAAACACAATAACAGAAATAGGCGCTGTAATTTGAACAATAAGTATCACAAACAAAATAATGCGGTCATCACTTAAAGTCCCATAGGAAAATGAATAATAGTAAAGCTCTGCGCGCCAGTTGCTGGGTTTGTGTGTAGAGGCGATAATACATTACATACGCCGACCTACGTCACTCTTAACGCTCCATCGGTTTGGTGCCTCACATACACTAACGCAGCCTACTTATATAAGAAAATGCCTCGCTCTTTAGTTTTGCAGTGGTTTCGAAAATATTTTTAAACGCTAATTGATACATATATCAAAAATTCATTCTGGTAGTTGTAACACGTATATATCATCGTTTGTATCTGAATTTTTCTGTTTTAATACACCAAACGGATTTTTAGATTTTTGCCCCTGAAATAAGCCAAAATGAAGTAAAATAATATTTTGCTAGCTAATGGTACAAAATAAAAAAAAAAAAAAAACTTTAGGCAAAATTGTGTATTGTATGACTGTAGGCAGTCTCAAATTTTTTCAAAGCATTTGGTTTAAAATGTATTCGAGTTATTTGCTATTGTTTGAAATAAATGAAATATCATGGCCTTAAGGTTATTCAGGTGGCAAGAGTGCTTTGTACGGCATTGTGTAGGTTTTATAGACGTTACTTGCGATTACATTTTCCACATCTCAAATTTTTTTACCTCTTGTATTTTTCACATGGTGATTCATGTCAAAGTAAAAATTTGCAAAGATAAAAAATGTAGAACTAATAGTTCAATTAACGTAAATAAATTAAAAATTTAACACTGAAAGTACGTATCACAGACTACTACTGGACATGTTTTAAAATCCATTACAAAATATTTTTTATATATTAAAAATAATCGTTAAAGGAGGGAGAAAATTCCAAATTTTAGATTTTTTTTTTAAATTCAGAAACATTTACTAATGGAATTAAAATATGTCAGGCAGTAACCCTTGGAATTAAGTTACAGTGTTAATTTTTAAAATGTATTTATGATCGTTGGTTTTTGCGGCATATGAGAGCTAAAAACGTGCAAATGTTGACTTTGAATTGGCACTGTGGGATAAATGGCTGAGATTTTTTTCGTAAGAGGAAAATGTACTCTCAACTAATGTCTACAAAATTAACACTATTTCATATAAATATGTAAAATTATTATTAATAGCCACCTGAACACCCTTAGCCCATATCGCTAGCCTTTGAATGAGATGAGCTCGGAGGATGACACCAGAATTGTAGTGTCTCTCTTCACAGTTCCAGGCAGTGTGTTCAGCGGTGACCTGTGACCTTTCGTCTTGACGTCGTCCGGGGCTGGCATCGTGGCGGCCCTATCACCCCCTCCCCTTCCCCTGCGTTGTATAAACGAGCATTAGGTTTCCCCAGCCCCTCCCCGTCGCTCTCTTCCCCCTGCAAACTGTGGGGTTGATCCAGCAATTGCGTGCGGATATTGTGTGCAGTTTTTTTCAACCCCCCCTCCCCCTCTACATTTCCGTGACGATGTGGTCCAGGGTTGGGTGCACCAATTCCGAACTCGCTGCGTGTGCGTGAAGCTTGTTTTCCTTCTGCGTCCGACATCTGTGGTCGCTTTCAACACGCGAGTTCTCTGATTAGAAGCTCGATTGTGATGATTTGCAGTGTTAAGGGGTCTCTTTAGATAGGCTACGTTTGTGTGTAATGCAGGAATGGTAAGGTTGCCGTTGTCAAAATAAGCCAAAATGAAGCAAAATATTTTTTTTTGCGAGCAAAGGATGCATTATTAAAAAAACAGTCTGGCAAAATTGTGTATCGTATGGCTGTACACACTCCTATTTTTTTTTCAAAACATTTGGTTATAACAGTATTCCAGTTATTCGCAATTGTTTGAAATAAATGAAAGACCATGGCCGCGTAATGCGGGCGGTGGATAGGCCAGAGTATATTCAGGAATACAGGGAATGTGCACGACTCTGCCAGTACCTGTTTTGATGTGGGTCGACGACCAGATGGCCTCTGAACCTGGTCCACCTGCCCTTCAGTAGTCGATGTGGACTCTGCTAGTACCTGTTTTGGTGTGGGTCGACGACCAGATGGCCTCTGAACCTGGTCCACCTGCCCTTCAGTAGTCGACGTGGACTCTGCTAGTACCTGTTTTGGTGTGGGTCGACGACCAGATGGCCTCTGAACCTGGCCCACCTGCCCTTCAGTAGTCGATGTGGACTCTGCTAGTA
>PNEQ01096561.1:25520-62887 GCA_003012365.1 Medauroidea extradentata | reverse complement strand
CATTTGCTATCTCAATAATGTTGTTAGTGATAACGTTTTTAGAGTTGTAGAAACATAACATTCAACACGGGCAGTATGCGAAGTATGTCCTACTGACATCTGCCGCTAAAAGCGCAGTAAATATTGCTATATGAATATATGTGCTCTCGGTATAAAATAAGCGTTTTACGGTTTTCTCGAAGGTTTACCCGTCCCAGATCCTTAGGTGCGGACCGTGTTGAAATTGGGGTTTTCTCGTTCACTGTTTCATTTTGTTGCTGCTCCACACTTATGTCATCTCACCTTTGTAGGTTGGTAGGAAGAAAGGCAGCGGTGAAAACTGCTATCGCAAATTTGTTCCACTAGCCTTTTAAAAATGTTTATTTTACCTACAGGCCGCAGCAACATAATATTTCATTCCACGTTCCTATTCAGAGCTGACAGACTCACAACGAAAGCTCTAGCTTGGTGGTGTTAACATGTTCTAGGTTGCAACTCGCCATATGATTTTTACTTCTATAGGATCTTCATGGTAAAGTAAGTAATTTTTAAAACCGTGATTAGGTTTCCGCTTTCAGGTAATTAGTATATTTCTTTAGTTTGTTAATACAAACACAGCACTTCAGGTAACAAGCACTGTGTATAGATTTCACTTAAATCAGAGGTTAAGGCATGAGGTCACCACGATAGGCTAACACAGTGAATATTCTGAAGATATTTGTCCTAAGTGCTCGCTTTACTGTGAAGAGTTTGTAGTGGTTTTAGCATTTCTATGCTTTTTTTGTACGGTCAGTAACTGACATTTCATATCTGGCAAGGGGTGCAATAAATTTTATTGAACCTCAATACTTAGCATATTTTTAATCGACTTAGAAAAACTGTAGGAGGTTCTCAATTCGGTTGCTTGTTACTTCAGAATTCCATCATTTATAATTATAAATAGACTGTGAAGATTCTTCTTCTTTCCTTGTTGGAAAGGGGATATTTTTAAATAATTTGTTTGTGTTTAAATTGTTGAATGAATCTAAATTAGTAAACATATTATAAGACCTAATGACAAAGAAAATAAATTATTTTAAATTATTGGTGTTGACGAAATTAAACAACATATGATAAATAATTTGGGACTTGGCGCGGCATTAGACAGCCCTTCAGCACACACAATCTAGCCACGTCCAGTCTCCTCGGTGAAGACTCAGCTCATTGAGCAATGCTGGTCCCCCACCCACAAAATCATCCCTTTTTCTCTCTTTCCCTCTCACTCTGGTCTCTACCTGAATGGCAGACTGACCAAACCAAACAGTTTTTACCAGGAAGAGGGATGGGAGAGGGGTTGGTACAAAGTCTGAACAAGTTATGGCCGCAGCCGCTTGGCGGTGCTAGGATCGTCCTCCACTAGCGCTCCAAAGCGTATAGGGAAGGAACTACGTGCTCGACCTCTTCAAAAAGCGTAACAGTAAATCCCATAAGGTTGTCCTGCCCTGGCCTTGGTGTTGTACCTATAAATCACAGACATGAGCACTATAAAAAATATTTTTACTCTACTTTTACAATTCCTTGTAAAAGTACAAATATTTTCTTTAAAAACCATGCCTTCGTAAAATAGGCCTATAGACAGTTCCAGCCCTGTAAAATATGTAACTATTTTTTATTTCCAAAATAATTCCATGCGATATTTATTTATTTAATAGTTATTTAATATATACGTTAGGTGTAGTTATTAAAATAAAACAAGTATTTAAAATGTAATTTTTTCCTTGTTGCAAGTAAAAGCTCAAGGCTACCCCTTGTAACTTTATAAACGTATACTTTTTTACAAAGACTATCTTTGCTGTTTTACAAGGAATATCTTCAGAAACTAGGTTTACCAAGATTTTCTTTGTAAAAGTACAATTTTTTTACAGTGTTGTGACTGGCACAGTCAAATGAGAATCGCTTCTCAAAGCCACACTGCCAATAACCATGAAGCAAAGCTGCAGATGTGCACGTCAGGCACCGAAACAAAGTGAGGCAAAATTCTTTTTGCGAAAAATAGGGGTCGCTAATGTTGCATAGAATGGCGGGAGTGCTGGTGCGAACCAACAGGACGATGCAGAGTGGGAATACAGAAATAAGAGTACTGGTGTTTCTGCCAGTGGCGTAGTTACGGGGGGAAACACCGGTGGCATGTTCCCTCCCAGAGCCCACTCTCACCGAAGGGCAGCCAACCCTTTGTGAAATAGTGAAGTGTAAACACAAACCTATTTTCCACAAGTCCATCAATTTTTCTTATTATTTTATGCTTGCGCCTCAGTGTGCAATGTAAATTAATCCGATAAATTTACATAGTAGGAAATTTCAAAAGTGGAAGTTAAGGGAGTTCATTCTAGCATTTCGTGCAATAAATTTCGTAGGAAAAAGATATAAATTTTTTTTTGCTGGCACAATTTCAGCAGAAGTGCGTTTCTGTTACAAATATTCTAATTCAGCAGTAAAGTTACGTTCTTCAGGTATATCGAACCCGAGCTTGCCCCTCCTAAAAGTAAATTCTAGCTACCCCACTGGTTTCTGCAGTGTAGTTATTATATAAGCCAGTCACTTCGATCCTGTTTTCATTTGCTGAAAATTATGTGCTATCCTAGAAGAGTTAAGTAACTGTATGAGAGACTATACTGGTCGTCAATATGTCACGCGACTTGTGGACTGAACGTCTTAAGTACAGATGGCTGATGAACTTCCGGTTGTCTACTAAGAGGGATAGATGGTCACCATCTTGAATATTTGTACTTTGTGTCATGATTAGAGATGATGGTTTATTGCGGGAAAATTTGACAAAAGATTGCTGTCCTTCGTTTGTACATGGAGCCGTTACCCTATGACTGAGCC
The DNA here is from genome assembly GCA_003012365.1 of Medauroidea extradentata. Lineage (NCBI taxonomy): Eukaryota > Metazoa > Arthropoda > Insecta > Phasmatodea > Phasmatidae > Medauroidea > Medauroidea extradentata. Next base: position 60,043 of record PNEQ01096561.1, on the reverse strand, counting down.
AATAAGAGTCCCGCTGTTGTAATCTTTAATACCTGCAGTTGGTATGCAGAGAGCTACATTGTGTCAGTCGCATCACCCAATCGTATATGTTGCAAGAAACTATAGTGTTTTCTAGGTTATGTTGGCATAAAATATTTTCGCGATATACCATCATCTCTAGTCACGACTTTAATGTTGGACTGATAGAATTTTGGACGTCACAAGTCTTTATTTGTTGTTGCTGTTCTTACATATATAATAGCGGTTAAGAAAGTAATATAAATTTATTACTGACATTAGATCTGTAACAAAAGGAACGGCAAGCAAAGGTTTGTGATGTCTAAAATTCTATCAATATGTATTATATTTCGCACTTAGGTTTAAATTTCATGGATGTACCCAAGATAAAAGTCAACACACGTAATTTAAAAAAAATTCGAGCTGGCGACGATGTCGCCCTCTTAGGAACCGAGGGTGGAGGTTCCTTGGAAACGGCAGTTTGCAGAACAGGCGGTCGCAGGCAGCCGATTGTGTCGTCAGGATAGCTCTCGGTAACGTAATCACACTGCAGATTCGACGCGAGTAATGGCTATACCGTGCAATTTCGCATAATCGGGCGGCGTTGAACGCCTCTTACTACAGACAATAGATCGTTACCATGGTGATCGTTCACCCGGCTAGGAGGGGCGGAGGGTGCAAGGAACCCTAGCGCTTGAACGGGACAATCAAACAAAAAAAAAAGTATCAAACATCACCGCGCCTTGTTGGCCCTTGTGCAGTGCCGTGAATACTCGCAGAAGTGTCTGGTAAGGACGGTGGCAATAATTTTGGAAAGCCTGGAATTGTCGGGGAAGTTACGGCCGCAGGGAAATATCAGGAACATTTCAGGAAATGTCTGGTCCGTCTGTGAAATTTCAGGGAAATCTTTCCTGGCTTATTTTGAACTTTCATAAAAGTCACGAAATGAAAAATAAGGAATCTTGAGAACATTATTATATTTTTGTTCACTGAACAGAAAGCAGAGCTGCAAATGTGCATAAGGCTTTGAAACAAGTTGGTATAAAATCCTTTTCAGGAAAAATCGGTGGTTCTTAGTTCCTATTGGTTCATTCCTGCAGACATGTTAATACAACGTACTCATTATGTATGTACTCTAGACTTGAATCAGTGAGATATGAACCACTTCGGTGAAATTCCAGTCGTTTCGTTCAAAAATGCCCAACTGAAGTTAATGAAACTGTCCTTGTTGTTTCAGTGACTAAATGCTACTGTTTTAAAATGCATTTATTTATTAACGGCTTAATTACAGTGGCGAAGTTAAGGCACCGCCATTTCTTACACTTAACTATTATTATATTGTTGGTACATTAAAAAATAAAAAATTACAAACTACGTACAAAATAACAATAAACTATATTACTAAGCCATAGATACCAGATACACAAGAGCAGGAAACAATAAACGTTGCTTTAGATAAATACAAAAAGCTTTAAGAAAGAAAAAAAAAGTAATTAGTTGCTGGACAAATTCAAACCTAATGGGAAAAACTATTCACAGACATTACAGATACAAGTTACACTTATTGTAAGTGAATGTCACCTGCCTGTTAACTAATTTTCTGTGAATTCTTCAGATTAATCAGCCAGAAACAGATTGTTACCTGGAATTTCATTGATAAACGTTACAGTACCTGTAGCTAATGATTCAGATTTAGAGCGTGTTGGCGGGGCTAACTGACTTTTCCTTTGGGACACTACAACGCTTCGCTTCTGAGGAGGGCCATATTTCACCGATGTCCAGACATGTTACTTTATTCTCGTGGATCGCACGAAAGTCGCGGTGAAGACACCGTGGCGGAGACTCGTCACCTTGAAAGAGAATCCACCCACGAGTGACGAGAGGAGTGACGTCGCCGTCCAGGCGCCAAGGTCGTTCTTTAGGGCGTAACCAATCTACGCCTCGGCGAGTAAGCAGTCCTTGGTGTCGTGGGAGCGTCTCGCGAGGCTACGAGAGACTGTATGATGTCTTTGACTGACAAGTGCAGTACCGCTCTTCCTTCGCAGCGTGTCGTTTCTGAAACCACGGTACTTTCAGTCAGTTATCTTACTGTAGACACTTCGGGATAAAGTGAGCACTCATAAAAAAGCCCTCCTAACAATCTATTTTCACCCAATTCATTAACCTCTCTGGACACGTCACTTGATGTTTGCGCGTGCAAGATAAAGTGTGCAGTCAGTAGCAACCAATATAGCTTGATAAAATTTTTTAATTAATTAGGTAAAATACAAGTATGTCGATTCGGGTTGATTTTGTTTTAGCATTGTTGTATTTAAATATGAAAATACACGGAAATATTGTGCGTAATTTCGCTGCAACTAGTCAAGGAGAAAGGCAACTATAGTTAATGCTCAACTATACGCACAAACGGCTAGTGATGTTTTTCACAGGTTAAACTTTTAGTTCTCTTTTTATGACCTAGAGAATGTGCAGAGACCCGGAAATTTCGAGAGTTCAACGACCAGCCGGTTAGACTCCACAGTCCTATGCAAATTATGTCTTCAGCTACTAGTACATTGGCTGCTGCTCCAGTGAGTGGCTAGTTGTATGTACATGTTACATATTAGCACGGGAGTGGGCCTAAATGGGTGTTTTTATACAGCTTTGCTATTGGTTCAATACATTAAAGCAATCCCAACACTGTTCAATTAATAAGAAGTTATAATTTTAAATTTCATTCCCAAATTCACTATCATCTGTACTGGGAGAGCAATGAAATTAATGTTTAAGTTAATTTGCCCGCAGCAACAGTGTGATTTTTTACAAACATTAATTTCAAAACTTCTCAGTTTATCGTGATAGAACTGAAATTAATATATTATTTCCTCAAACTATGATTATATAATGAGCCTCCTATGCTACGAATGATTGGCTTGCTTGACCTGGACCTGCAAAATGGGAATGTACTGTTTCCTCCAGTGACGTTTGGTGAGCAGTTGCAAGGTAAGCTGGCGTTTGCTCAGTACAGTACAATGTCAGTGCACGCAGTATGATCCAGTAACAAGCGTACAACTGGGTCTAACACAATGTTATGCGACCAATCACAAGTTAGATGCAGGGCATCCATTATTAGAGATGATGGTTAGCGAAGGTGCTGTATCGCGGGAAACGTTGATTGTTTGCTAGGCTTCAATGTAATGTATTCATTTCTGACGCTTTTCTTTCGTTACCGGCGAGTCCCTATTTGACTGGGCCAATAATAACTCTGGTCACCTATTACTAGACGTCTTTGATTCGTCTGTAAACAATTAGACTGTGCCACATAACCACCGTCCAATAATTAGAGGCACGATTATTTCGCATATTGATTCTAGGTCAGGTTGGATGCCAATAATGTATACTTCACTACTCCTTCTGTGATTAGACGACACATGTTTCAACACATCTTAGGCGACTCCAAGCGAGTGATAAATAAGGAAACAAGTCGTGGTGGTGACACGGGTTACGGTTACAAGCCAATGGATATTTGACTTTGGCCAGTGTGTGTATAGGTCTGACAAGTCTAGGTTGTTGCCAGATAAATACGCGAAATACTCGTGCCTCTACCAATAATACATGACGCAGGACGCTACACTGATTTGCAGAATACGATGGCAGAAAACATTCTCGCGATTTTTAACCATCTCTAACGATGGTTTATCGCGGGAAAACTTGACTGTTTGCTGGATTTCAACGCACGTTCAGCTTACCAGAATATTGCTGGTTTTCGAACGTACGTGGAGCTGTTACCCTATTTGACTGAGCCAATAAAAATCTCGATATCGTTATATTTGATGCCTCTTATTGGTCTGCAGATAGCTACGGAGTGTCAGACGTATATCTTCCAATCACAGGCTAAATAGTAATACAGACGTGAAATGACGCGGCGGCTCGTTTGATTTGGGCGAACTTCGCCACGCCGAAGCTGTTCGGCGGCATGTTACGGCAGGTTTCCTATTGGTCTCGCTGCCGGCTAGCAGGGCAGCCGCCTTGCGCTGATTGGCGATAGGCGTTTCAGCCATGTTGTTAGTCAGCGAAGCCATTTTGCTGGCGTGCGTGACTGAGTTTGCCGTCTTGCCAGCTGTTTGACGTCTGTATTCCAATCATACATGTTGCGAGAAACTACAGTGTTTTCAAGGGTATGTTGGCACAAAAATTTTTTCTTGATATATATGGGCCCTTGTTTTTCGCGAAAAGAATTTTTCCTCACTTTGTTTCCGTGCCTTACGTGACTGGATATTTTAACTGTCGCGAGACTTGGGATTCTACTGGCAGATCACAGACGTGTGGTGTTGCAGGAAAGTTTTTGTAATTGGCTCAGTCAAATGAGATACGGCTCTTCACACAGACACGCTACCAATAACCATGAATCAAAATTACGGATGGTCACGTAAGGCTCTGAAACAGACTGGGGCAAAATTCTTTTCGTGAAAAAAACAGGGTCCCTATCGATGTACCATCTCTACCCATTATACACATTGTTTGACGTCCGCTGCACAGCTACGTCTGTATACGAGCAAGTAAACAAGTACAGTCGACGACAAACCAGCTTACCTCGCAACACATTTACCACATCACACTGCTCTCCCCGTCCTTTTTCTCTTAACAGAATGCTTAGATTTCGCTACTGCGAGAGAAGTGGGTGAACTGATTGGCCGAGGGTCGGTGAGGGGACAGCGCGAAAGTGGAATATTTATCCTCGCCTCGCTGGACACCACAGGAGACGAGAGGATCTTGCCAGAAGGGTCATTGGTACTGGAATACCGCGTCGGCGGTCGCCTAGGAATAACAAACAGACGGCCGTTCTGACGCACAGCGAGAGATGCGGGTAAAAACCTCTAACAGGGCCTCGCCTTGCATACCATCCTCGGCAAGATGGTCACTTGTTTTTTGTAGCTCTTCCAGTGGCTGCGTGGAATGTATCTGCTTCTCACTGGATGTTGCTCTGCCCCGAAATTATGTTTCGGTAACGTCGTCCTGGCAACTTCTTCAAGAGCATTCATCTCTCACCCTCTTTATTTTCAGACCATTCGCCTCGCACCAAGGCGATCCGTGTTCACTTCCCGGCGGGGTCGGCCCCCGAATTTTCGCATGTGGGAATCGTGCCGTACGATGCCGCTGGTCTGCGGGTTTTCTCGGATATTTCCCGATTCCCCCATCCCTTCATTTCGGCGCTGCTCTATACTCACATCATGTCACCCCTCACCAGCGCTAAAGACCTCGATGTTAAGGGGCCTCCGTAGATAGGCAGCGCTTGTGCGTTAGAGAGGCAGGAGCTGCAAGGGTGTCGTTGACCGACGTATGTTATGCATTATAGCCTTTCCGCACAAGCCACTCAGCTAACGTGTAGTGGTTTTTTATTATTATTATTCCTATGGGACTTTAGGCGGTGGCCACATTATTTTATTTGGAGGCAGCATAGCACAAAGTCTAACTCTTGTTTCTATAATTATGTTTTTAGAATCTTGTTGTTATTTTTTCAGATACGGCAGTCTTGAAAAGCAATTTTTGGCCATTTTGAGGGGTCCAGAAATGATGTTTCCAATAAACGTGCTGAAATTTTAAAACTACAGCGACATAGTTTGAAGCGTGTGTTCTTTTCATAGGTCTACAAATATAATGCGCGTTAAATAGTTTCTTTAACAAAAGAATATCCGTAACTTGCTGCAACGCATTTGAAGCTCCGGTAGGGATACCCTTAAGCGCTGACCAAAATCTCTAAGGAAGGGAATATTTTGCGAATTCAATAACCAGCACGTTAGAATCCGCTGTCTTGTGTACATATAGACCACTCAAGCTACGATCATTCGTCCATTATCTGCTACTCACTGGAACAATGACAATGAACAAATAAACGGGACTTGACTATGCATAGGACACTGGATTTTAGCATGTGGGTCATTGAACTCACGAACTTTCTGTTTTCCCTACCTAGCACTTGGTTACGTTTATAATCTGGGTTCTAATGACTCAAACTCACAATTAAGTTATTTTGTAAGTTTTAGCAAAGCCGGGGTTAAATTGAAACATAAATTGTTTGAATATTGCGAAGTATGTCTGATGCTCCCTCCTTTCTACAGGTATCGGGAAATAGTGTTCCTGTATATTTATGTGCTATTATAGACGTTTTCTCTTGTTTATTAACACTTATGCAGTTATGCTATATGCCGATAGCGTTTGTCATGACTTTCGAAACAACAGTATAATTTGCTGGTTTGACAATAACAGATTCTCCGTGCATGCGGACATACCGTGGGACGTTTGAGGTTAGTTGTCAACAAGGTTGATAGTTGAGTGATGTAATAGTAGAGTAGTTAAGATATTCGTCTATCCAGTGGACGTGAATTGATGTCTCAACTGGCGACACACATTTAAGATATCATTTATTTGCTGCACATGTCTTTATCGCTGTTTGAAGAACACGGTCGGAAGTTATGAAAGAAGATCTACAAGTGCAACGCAAGAGAAAAGTGACCACTTTTAATTAGATGGGACGGGTTCATGCTCCCTACGTTTTTTCCCTCCTTGTGATTGGAGAGTGTCTAGAGATTTCTTTACATAAGCGTTTATATATTTTTTAATGTTGTACTTACATGAATGAATATATTTTCATCAGCACTTAACATCTAGGACTTTAACTCTGGTGAGGGGTGACATTATGTAAGTATGGATGAGCGCCGGAACGAAGGGGCGAGGGAAACGGGGGATCCCCGAGAAAACTTGCCCGATCGCGGCATCATCCTGCGCGATTCTTAGGACGCGTACACACTTGCGAGCCGAGCAGTTCGCGAATAGCTCTTGAGCCGCTCGCAACGTGTTCGCGGTAAAATTAGTTTCGACGAACCTCAGCGATCCACTGGACAGCCGAACCAACAAATAGAGCAAACAACGAGCGAATGCTAGTCTACCGATATCAAGGAAGGTTCGCGAGCACTGCCCAAACACACGAACCTGCAGCGAACGCGTCCAGACTAGCGCTACGAATCCCTTTGTGTTCGTCGAAAAAACCGACTTCCTTCGTATCGTCGCGAGCGGCTCGCGAGCGGTTCGTAGGGTGCTCGTATGTCGCTCAGGGACAGCGTACAAACTGGCGAGCATTCTGCTCACGAGCTGTTCGCGAACCGCTCGGCTCGCAAGTTTGTACGCGCCCCTAGATGCAAAAATCTGGGGACCGACCCCACCGGGAATCGTATCAGGATCACCTTGATGGGAGGTGAGTGCTCTAGCTACTGCGCCAACCGAGGTCAGGAAGGAGGGGGAGGGGGGTCTGGGCGCCGAAAAAGTTCGTTGATTCAATGACCTGAATGCTAGAATCCATTGTCCTATGCGTAGAGATGATGGTATATCGCGAAAATGTTTAGTGCCAACGTGCCCTTGAAAACGCTGTAGTTTCTTGCAACAACATAGCTGCCTGCCGACCAATAACACGCATCAACTATTACAATATCAAGAGTATTATTGGCTCAGTCAAATTGAGTAACAGCTCCACGTACAAACGAAAACCAGTAATCTATTGGTAAGCTGAATATGCTTTGAAATCCAGCATACAGTCAAGTTTTCCCGCGATAAACCATCATCTCTACCTATGCGTATTTAAACACCGTCTATTTGTTCATTGTCTGTTGTTCCAGTGAGTAGCAGCTGGTAGACAAATAGCCGGGGCTTGTGTATGCTCAGGACAATGCATTCTAACATGCAGGTAATTGAATCCGCGATATTTTCCCGTTCCTTGTGATATTAGTAGGGACAGGCATTTTTGGCGAAAATATTTTTGCCCCACTTCGTTTCAGTTCCTTACATGCACACACGCAGCTCAACTTCATGGCTATTGACAAGAGTCTTTCGTTCGGAGTTGTTATTCATTTGACTGTGCCAATCAGTACACGGATAACTGCCACACATCACGTCTGTGATTTGCGGGTTTAACCTCAAGACGCTGGGTGTTACGGCATCCAATCACTGACCACAAGGCAGAGATGTAGTTTGCGCACGTAAGTCACTGAAACAAAGTGGGGCAAAATCCTTTTCGCAAAAATTAGGGGTCCCTACTTAGGGCACAACGTAGCTGTCTGCGGACCAATAACAGTCATCAAATATTACAATAGTGGGACTCTTATTGGCTCAGTCAAATAGGGTAACAGCTCTTGAAATCCAACAAATAGTCGAGTTTTCCCACCATAAACCATAATCTCTACATATACCCTAATATCGTGATAAACCCCTTTGCGGGCTTCATAAAACTGGCAAGGATCTGGACACATAGTTCTCTAGGTTACCGACAAAGAGCAGGCATGTATAGTTTTGGCAATAGCTGACCAATGTATGATTGTCATATTTCTGCTACTGAAGTTCGGGACCTTATTATCACGAATTAAGGTAGGCTTACCCTACAAATTATTCCCAGTTTTGTGAAGCCCGCAATGTGGTTTATCACGATACTAAGGGGGATTAATCCCTATCAGATAGGTTTTATGGCTTTTCTTATAAATCAGGGAATAGACACATTGTTTTACTTTTTTCACGCTGGCAAGGCATAGTTTATTGTTTCATTCACTTTTTGGAATCCATATGGCATTGTTTATGTTAATGTTGCGGCCTATGTAGTCGCTCCCGTAATTAAAGCAATTTTTCCTTTTCAGCTGTTTCCCGTTGCAAAATAATGAATATATTATGGTTCCAGCAATTACAGAAAATCAATTAAGTTTGTATCTATGCCTTGTCGTGACAAAAATTTTGATACATCGACTGGAACAGAAGTTATCGAGAAGAAACAGATAAATCCAAGGAGGTAGGGATCAATACCCCTTAAGGTATGCCACGGTATATTGTCGGTTTACGTGGAAAATTATATTAAATGTGGCTCAATCAGTCCATGTCGAACCAACGTAGTCTCCAAATGACGTTTTTGTTCGTGTCGGTGAAGTCCCACACCGCTATAGCATCTTTTAAGATTTTTATTTTAATACCTTAGATACTGTCAGCAATAATTTTCATTCTAAATACGAACTCATAATTTCATATTTTTTTCCCTGCAATTTATTTCTTTATCAATATTCTTCTTTTACAAGTGCAGAAAATAGTTTTTGTCAGAAAGTGATGCCAAAAAACCACGGAGATAAAAAATCTGGAAGGCCGGATCCGGTAATCGAACCCTGGTACAGTGTTTTTTTTTTTGCGTCTGCGCCGCCGTGCTGGGTGACAAATGGTTGGCACGTAACGAGCGTGCAGAATGCAAATGTTAGTCTTGGCCTCGTGAAAGGTGAACTGGTTTTTGCTTTGAAATACCGTATGGAAGGCTTGGTACAGTCTGTTCCACGAACAAGTGGACTTTATACAGCTGGTAAAAATATCACGTGCTGTACTATTGTGGGCATATGCCATTACAATATTAGGTCATCTCAGAGATCTGATAATGAGACTAAGAAAACTAACAAATAAACGGATAAAGTTAGGAAACAAGCCTAGTTTGGCTGTACTCAACACATCTATAAACTTACATCTGCTCCCGAAACGTCGTAGAAAGTCGGTCTTTAGAAATCTACTGTGTTATTTTGTGTCTTCATAGTTGTGTCGTCTAGTGTGTTGTCTGTGACGTCGTCGTTGTTATCCTGTCTTGTGTCCATTATTGTATTCGTCGCAGTATTGTCTGTGCTGTCTTAATTGTGGTGTCCTGAGATTTACAGGTTATTTTGTTCTGTATTTCTACTTTTATTTTTGGATGTCTATCTTATTCTCCTTTATTTGTTGTTGACTAATTCCTTATGTGATCGTTGATGTTCTGTTATTTTGGTTTATGTATGTGTTGACTACATCCGAACTATCGTAGCTGTGGTTTTAAAACCAGGTTGTTAATTTTTCAGATACGTTAGTCAGGAATAGCCATTTTTGGCCATTTTGAGGGACCCGAAAATGACGTTATTAATAAAAGTGCCGAATTTTTTAATCTATATCGTCATAGTTTGAAGTGTGTGTTATTTCTGTAACTACACAAATATAATGCGCGTTAAATAGTTTCGTCAAAACAGAATAGTCGTAACTCGCTGCAACGCGTTCCAAGAGCTGGTAGGGAGGCCCCTTAACTTAAGGGGCCCGCCTACCTGCCATGAAGGTTGTGATGTAGAGGTTCAGGAGAATCGTTATTTCACAGAAAATATTAGTCATGGGATTGTGTGTTTGACATATAAAATATATTAAGGTACCTCTTACTAAGGGTAAATGGTTTCAGTTCTATCAGTTTCTTAAGTAAATAGAAAATAGGCCCTTAACATTCCAAATTAGTGCCTTTTCCGGCTTGTGTAACGCGTTTTTTTTTTTTTTTTTTTTTTTTTTTTTTTTTTTTTTTTTTTTTTTTTTTTTTTTTTTTTTTTTTTTTTTTCACTTAAAACCATTTAACCTTAGTAGATCTATCCTTTAGCTTTCGATCCCGTGACTTTTTTGTACCTTGTAACAACTGAAAATTTTGAGGAAATCTTGTTCTTGTGATATGTGTCCTGCGCAAATATGCAACCAGTGTTGTTGAAAATTGAAGGATTCGCGAGACCGGGCCGAGAGGACTACACAGAGAGCGAGAGACAATCTCCTCCACAGCAGGGGTTGACGCAATCCCGCTTTTGTGGAGGAAAACTCCACGTCCACGAGGTCGAACGGCCGCTAAGGCGCTATGTAGGCGGGCCCCTTAAGGTGGCCGTCTGTCCAGGCCGCCGAGTAGTGTGCATAGCTTCGACCATTACTAGATTATTCGAAAACTGCTAATTTAAATATTGCCGTAGACTTTTATAAATGTATAGGCTTGTGCAGTACACCTTCACTTTTAATAATACGTTATAAAATGATTGAGTCAGCACTGGAATTCTCATAGAGGCGAGTTGTCGGCGAGAAGACTACGCTAGTTTAGTGACTTGCACCTAGAGGCTAGTGTGAGGCGTGATGAGCATGATGTTTCGTCCTTACTGCTTCCACACTTCTAGGTCTCGAATATATTCACCCAGGCGACCACCTTAAACCAGTTGCACTGCGCTCCACGTGTCAGGCATGCGGGCACTTAACTTCATTGGCACGTGGCAGGTGCAGTCGGCGAGATATTTCTGAACTCGTAAGTACCGTACCAAGTGGCGTACCGTTACGCACGACGTGGTTCGCGAAACCAACCGGAACTAGGGCGTAGCGAACGTCTGGCAAGGGCCCAGGCGGGTCGTGCGAGGCGCGTTTTGATTGCCTGGACTTCAGGGAAAGCCGAGGGGAGATTTCGCCGACAGGAGAGATCCGTGGAGGCACCTCGCGTCGCGTCGTTCCGCCCACGCAGCGAGCCCCAAGGACGTCCGCACCGAGAAACATTACCTCCGAGAAGAACTGAAGGTTGTGTCACACCACGCCAGCAGATCATACAGGGGAGAGAGTCCAGAATTTCCAGTACACCCAGCAATGGTGATGCGTGGACACGGACTAAGCATAGACTGTTCACTATAGGTAGGACCCGGTAGTTTTAGCACCACTTTGTTTCAGTGCCTTACGTGCGCACCTGCATCTCTGCTTTGTGGTCAGTGATTGGATGCCTTAAGTGGGCGCTTGACGGAACATTTTTATTATTTAAAAAATTTTTATATTTGACACAGATAATATTTGTTTTGTATACATAAATTGTGACTATTTTTACTGCAGTGAAAATTTTTTTAGCTTTCCTAGTTTTTTATAATGGCATGTCAAAATCCAAATTTGCGTAGAACAGCTTTATGCTTTACAGGAAAACTAAGTGACTTATTGAACTGAAAAAATTCATACTGAATATCGAAGTTGTAGGCTACAAGTTCTCCTGTACAAAATCAAAAAATTATAATATTTTCGTTGTTGAAAAAGTTCAAGAGTTATAAAATTTATTATTTAATATCGTGATAAACCTCTTTGCGGGCTTAAAACAAACTGGGAAGTATCTGTGCACATAGTTCACTAGGTTACCGACAGAGAACAGGGATGTCTGGTTTCAGCAGTAAGTGACCAATGTATCAAACATAAGATTACAATTAAAATTTTTAACATATTTATTTTACTGAAGCTCGAAGCCTAGTATCACTAAGTTGGGTAAGTTTGCCCTATATCTAGAGATGATGGTTTATCGCGGGAAAACTTGACTGCTCGCTGGATTTCAACGTACGTTCAGCTTGCCATAAGATTGCTGGTTTTTTCGTATACGTAAAGCCGGTTGCCCTATTTGACTGAGCCAATAATAAGCTGGCTATTTTAGGGACCCCTGTTTTTCGCGAAAATAATTTTGCCTCAGTTTGTTTCAGTGCCTTACGTACACATCTGCACTTCTGCTTCATGGTTATTGGCAGCGTGTATATGTGAAGAGCCGTATCTCATTTGACTGAGCCAATTACAATTGTGTTCCTGCAACAACACACGTCTGTAATTTACCGGTAGAATCTCAAGGCTCGTGACAGTTAAAATATCCAATCACTGACCACGAAGCAGAACTGCAGATGTGCATGTAAGGCATTGAAACAAAGTGGGACAAAATTATTTTCGTGAAAAACAGGGGTCCCTAGCTATTGTAATATTTAATGCCTTTTATTGGTCTGCAGGCAGCTATGCTGTGTCAGGCATATATATATATATATATATATATATATATATATATATATATATATATATATATATATATATGCCAATCATATATGTCGTAAGAAACTACAGTGTTTTCAAGGGTATGTTAGCACAAAACATTTTCGCGATATACCATAATCTCTACCTATTGCATACTGGCCTCCTACAAGTATGTTACCCCCTCCTTCCCTCCGCTTTCTGGGGTAGAAAGGATTCATTGGCACCTCAGCTGACCTTCCTGTGTTTGTTTACTTGTCTGAACAGTAACTCTCTTGAGAATAAAAGAGGTGGTGGAGTATGGAACGCTTCAGATTCTTCGATCCGCTCTGGGAAATCTCTACTACGGAGCTGACGTAAACATCCCAGTATCAAGGGCGGCCAAGTGGGGAAAATCATAATTTTATATTTGTATGAAATAGTGTTAGTTCTGTAGATGTTATATGGGAGTACATTTCCCTCTGACATAAAAATTTATCTCGACCATTTTTTCCATAATGGCACTTCAAAGTCAAAATTTGCACGTTTTCTTATAAGCCACAAAAACCAATAAACATGATGGAATAAAAAAATTCACACTGAAACTACATGTCATTGGTAGAGATGGTGAAATTTCGCGAATTCAATTACCTGCATGTTAGAATCTAATGTCCTATGCGTACTCAAGCCCTGTGTCCATGCCGTTCCGCTGAGTAGCAGTTAGTGAACAAATGTTCGGGACTTGAGTATGTATAGGATATTTGATTCTAACATGCAGGTCATTGAATTCGCGAAATTTCACCATGTCTAGTCATTGGCTATTACTTGACATGTTTTAAGATCCATTACAAGTTATGTTTCGATTTAAAAAAATATATATAAAATAGGCAAACAATTCAATATTTCAGAAATATTTTTAAATACAAAATCATTTTTTAATGGATTGTAAAAAAAGGTCAAACAATAGCCAATGACACGTAGTTCCAGTGTAAATTTTTTTGTTTCATCATGTTTTTTGTTTTTGTGGCTTATAAGAACTAATTAACGTGCAAATTTTGACTTTGAAGTGCCATTATGGAAAAAATGGTCGAGCTAAATTTTTATGTCGGAGTGAAATGTACTCCCATATAACGCCTTCAAAAGTAACACTATTTCGTACAAATATACAATTACGAGTTTTCCCCGCTTGGACACCTTTAAGGCATGCGTTTATATATGCGAAGCAGGAGCAGTAAGGGTGCCACTAACCCACGTATGTAATGTATTATCGCCTCTCCGCGCAAGCCACTCAGATGGCGTGCAGTGCTTTACTATTTAGCCTTTTTCATGTGGGACTTTAAGCGGTGGCCCCATTATTTTATTTATAGGCAGCGTAGTTCAAAGTCTAACGCTTTTTCTATAGTTGTGTTTTTCGAATGCGATTGTTAATTTTCCAGATATAGTCTGGAAAAGTCATTTTTGGCCGTTTTGAGGGGCTTGAAAATACGTACCGAATTTTTAAAACTGTAGCGATAAATTTTCAACTGTATGTTCTTTTCGTAGATATATAGATATAATGTGCGTTAAATAGTTTCGTCATAAATAAATTAGTCGAAAACACGTTGCAAAGCATTTGAAGGGCAGGTAGGGGGCCCCTTATGTCTCCAGAGTCAGGACGACCCGAGAACAACTGGGAAATTACAGCCACACACTGATATAGTGAGGACCACTAAATTTCGATGAAAATAATTTTACACTGTCTTATTTAAATGCCTTACGTGCACACGTTCTGCAATTTCCACGTAAGTTGTATTTTTATTGCTGGGAGGAGGGTGGGGGTTAGGGGTCACGTGGCTCACGTGGCGAGGCGGCTGCGGTGGTGAAGGTCGCAGACTCACAACCTAGCCGGTGATCAAAGTGGTTCGTATCCCGCTGCCGTATCGAGGTCCCGTCTCGTGTGGCCTTCCCGTTTCTGACGTCACGCGCGATATTACCAGGGGTACCGGAATTATGGTACCACACACTCATACTTTTTTTATCGCGCTACGCGAAAATATCTGCGTCGACGTACGATTGATGTTCTGTTTGTGTAAGAGAATTTTGTGGGAAATTCCTTGGTCGCACCGTTGAAGACGTTTGTAGACTATAGTGTTTGTAAATTTTACATATCGTTTTCTTAATAAAGTGAGTTTTTTTAAGTTAACTGCACAGATAATAACAGTGAAACCGAATAATATTGAAACTTAACTGCCACACGACAACAGAAGAATGTGACTACATTCTTGCGGTTTTTTATTCATACCGTTCATTAATGTAACATCTACAAAACACACAATTCACTTTTAAAAAACTAGCAAACAAATATTAGTTACATGATTCCTTTGGGAATACGGGTAACGGATAAACTATCACAATTCCATGTAAACATAAGTTCATGTGAAAATGTTGACAAATTACATTTTGGTAACAAATGAAAACAGTAGTTTCAAGTGGCAGATAGTTACGGTGTTAGAAATTATACCTATTAAATATCTACACAGTCCCCATATATATATATATATATATATATATATATATATATATATATATATATATATATATATATATATTGTGACAGCTGGTGATGACGTTGTGCCACTTACAGAACACGTTTATTTGGCGAGGATTTAGTAAAAAAAATTTAATGAAGGGTTTAAATATATTGTTTAAAATTTTTAAACACAGTACGGCTACTTATTTTTTTTACTCAAATAACAAAACAATGTAAGTCTCACAAAGTAACCCAAATTTACGGTAGTATTACGTAGTAAAAACGTTCGTGTGTTTATGATCATGTGAGACAGCTTTTCCGAAATTCGCATGTCCGTAGTTTGCAAACTGTATTGCCTTAATTAGTTCTCGCACCAGTGCCGGATCTAGAGGGGTCCCGGTTGGCATATCAAAGGAGCGGCAGGCTGACCTCGCCTTGTTTAAAAAAGAACAGAAAAATAATATCTGCACAAAAAAAAAGGTAATTCAGGCCTTATAATGAAAGTGTGATCAATTTTTGGCTGAGGGAAAATTAATTAGCGTTATTTTGCAATGTAAAGCTAAAGTGTTGTGTTGTAATGTTTTCTTGTAATGTGTATGTAAACTCCTGCAAATTAAATTGAAATGAATTTAATTTCATGTCATAGTTTAGAACTTGAAATTTGTAGCACATCACAAAATTCAATTTATAAATTACTAAAATAAAATAAAAATTATAGCAGCAGTAACGATTTTTCTGCGTAAAATTTTACTTGGCTTGCCGTGAAATTCGGAAAAATGAGAGGGGGTTGTAAACTATTTTGCCCCCTTACAAAATGGCCTGGATCCAGTACTGTCCCGTACTCACTCCTCCCAAGGCAAATTCTTAGGTTCGCCCCTTGTGACAGGGTCCCTGTGTGCTACAGTTGGCAACACTGTAACGCTGGTCCTGCACAGGAGTGTACTACGAGGTGGTAACAGACGTGGGAAGTGTCTGTCTGTCTACCTGCCAAAGGGCGCGCTGCCTATTGTAATGTGTACACTTCACATGTTTGGAGAGGATAAGCAAGTGTGGGAACAGACACGCCCAGTGCGGTAACAACGTATTTGTTTCTACGTGCATTGTTTTTTTTATCCCTCCAGCCGATGCCGAGTTGATGTTGAGAGAAGCAATATGGGTGTTGCTGGTACGATGGAATCACAAACTAATGCGCTGTGTCTTCGCAGTAGATTTTTTTTCCTACTGGACTTGAAGCGGTGACAATATAATTTTTAAGGCGTGTTGTCAAACCGAATCTTGTATGTTTTTTTACGAATCAAATTTGTATTTTTCCTGTCTGAGAAAAATAAAAGCCGTTTTCAGGCATTGTTAGTGAGTGTCCCCAAAACGTGTTTGTCCGATCACTTATCTCAATGGTTAGACGCAAGGGTCCCGGGGTCGATTCGTGGCCAGACAGGTGAAAATTTATTGTTACCTCTCCGGATTCAGGACTAGTATTTTGTTTCTCTCTTGACCTCCATCCCTGCGGAAGAAAATGGCGAACCACCACAGTATCATCCTCGCCTAGCAGCCTCAGGTGTTCCTCTGGCGCCCGCCGTCAACTTCCACAGTAAATGGAAACGGTGTAGTAAAAATAAAAACCTGTTTCTAATAGGCAGAAACGTAACATTAAGGGTGCGATTCACCAAAAATGACAATTGTAGAATGGAAATTCTAAACGATCTAAGTGCCAAAATACACTGAATTATTTTAGTTACATCAAAATGAACTATGTGCCGGTGCCTATGTTTTGCTGTAAGATGTACGTCCCAATAACTGTCTTAATAGATTTTAAGAATGTTATGCATACTCTTTCATCGCTGCTTTTTCCTTTTACTCGAAAACATTATTTGGCACTTATATCATTTATAATTTCCACTCTACAATTCTTTTAATAATTTTTATATCTGTACGAGATATAGTTTGTTCTGTAGACATGCATCGATACTGTTTTTTACTGCAATGACATTTTTTAGCTTTGATAGTTTTTCTATAATAGCATTTCAAAGTCCAAATTTTCATGAAACAGTTTTATGCTGGAAAAGAAAATCAACGGAATATATAATTACAAATTGAAAATCTTGTTTTTTTTTTTTTTTTAAGTAAGAGTGAGTAAGAGATTTTGGTCAGCGCTTAACATCGAGGTCTTCAGCGCTGGTGAGTGGTATCATGAGGTGAGTATGGAGCAGCACCGGAATGAAAGGGTAGGGGAAACCGGAGATCCCCGAGAAAACTCGCCGATCAACGACATCGTCCGGCGCGATTCCCTCATGCGAAAATCCGGGGACCGACCCCAACGGGAATGGAACTAGGATCGCCTTGATGGGAGGCGAGAGGTCTGACAATTCGGCCGCCGCGGTCCCTTTAATTTTTTTAAGAATACAAACTGAAATTCAATGCAGTTTTTGTACAGATCTTGACGTAGCCCGCGGCACTGTTCTTTAGTGTGAGTTTTTTCATTTCGGTGACGCAGTTGTTTTCCTTTCAACCATAAAACCGTTTAATGCTAATTCGCACTTTTACATGCCATTGTACAAAAACTGTGAAATAAGAAAAAAATTCATGACAGTAAAAAAAATAACAGTGTATCTATATGTAACAAAACATATATCGTGCTAATATGAAAAATTTTAAAACAATTGAAGTTTAGTAGTATATGTAGTTAACCTTAGCACGACACTAAAACCAACATTCATACCAAATTTAAAAAAAATCTCACAGTGAATAACGATGTCGGCTATAAGGTCTCCTATATATAGCCAAAAAAATAAAAAGTTGAATTCTTTAAATTTTTATTTTAAATTTCAGTATTTTTATTTAAGTGATGCAAATACTGGCCCTGTGTCATTCTTTCCATTTGTGGTAACATTAAATTGGACAAAGCCTTGTTGGTCAGCATATTTATCACGGCGGCCATCTTCTTTCCTCACCCATCACGGCCCCCTACGAAGTGACGAGAAGAAAAATAAAAGTTCGTAGACGTAACGAGTCCGTGCACCAGATACAGAGCCGGTTGACATCACTCGCACCGCCGATCGTACGACCGCTGCTGTCCCAAGTGCAGACGAGTGTAAAGTCTGACCTGCTGCTACGGGATTGTAACCGCGAAAACGCAACGAGGGACCACAATGTAACGCTAGGTTGGCACGGACTTGTGATGCAACGTCTGTTACCGCGACACGCTGCAGTGACTTCTGTCTCGCTTGCTACAGACAATTGTTGGCCCGATACTCTGAGGTGGAATGGGGGATGGGTTATGACGGCATAGACTTCCCTCCCCCAATTGTTACCGCCGAATTTTTTTCCTTCTATCTTCTCGCTCTTTATGCTAAACTGCCCTCTTTCTTCGCCGATGACTGCCGGAGATAACAACCTCTTAACTACCTCTGTTTGTTCCGAAAGGGGAAAAGTTACCGACACTCGGCCATCCTGCACGGCGAAAGTGTGAAATGAACTTCTCTTACGTACCGAAGAAGTTGCAGAAAAGTCCAGTACCTGAGGTTTTATGGTTAGTTAGCAATGTACAATATTATCGTAAGGCGGAAAGATCAAACCAATGGATTGACTATGTAGATTGGTACGAGAGGAGATTTGGATGTAGGTCTACGCACCACGGCTTTGCAGTTCATTTAGTTCCTACCAAGAATTTTTGTGATGAACACCAAATATTCAACAAATATTCATTAAGCTGTTTGTTTGAGATTATAATATAATAAACTTACCGACAAAAAGTTTTGCTGACGTTGCAAAATATTTGGTACGCACCACAAGAATTATTTACTGACAAAATATTTTGTAGCAACTACAAAATTTCATTATGTTTACGTTTACGACAGGCATAAATTATGAATGGATAGCGCAGTGGCTAGAGCGCCTGCCTCCCACCAAATGCTATCCGGGTTCCATTACCGGTGAGTTCGGACTCAAGATTTTTCACACGTGGGCTACGTGGCGGACGTTGCTGTTAGCCGGCGTTTCTCCTGTCCTCATTCCGTCGCTTCTCCATTGTATAGACGGTTAGGGATAAAGTGAGCAGTCAGAAAAGTCCTGCTAAATTTCTATTTTCAGGCAGTTCGTATCTTTCCGCGCGTAACGGCTAACGACAGGAAATGTCTAACCTTTCTGGATCCGCCACTTGATGTTTGCGCGTCTAAGATAAATTGTGCAGTCCGTAGGAACCTATATAGTTTGATAAAATATTAATAATTATATAATCCACAAATATGTCGAATACAGTTGAATTTAGCTCAGTATTGTTGGATTTAAATAGGAAAATTCACGGAACTACATTCAGCAATCCACTGCCAACCGTATAACAAGCAAGGTAACTATTGTTATGTTTAATTATTATGCAGTAACGGCTAGTGATTTTGTTCAAAGGTTAAGTCCAAGACCCATCATTTCTACTGCTTTAACGATACTTATTTTTAAAATCCTAAACGACAGTAAATATCAATTAACTGTTGCACAATGGTTTCAGCTAATTAAGCAATTAAGGAAATTCTCGTTAATTAACTAATTAGATAAATATATACAACTTTTGGTCATGATAAATCGAGGCTACATACTTAGAACAATTTTGAACAAAAGTGTGCAATAGTTTTTGGATATCTGCTCTCGTTTAGGAATGAAAAAATAATTACACTAAAATCAGTAGAATGATGTTTCATGACCGTAAATCTTTAGTGCTCGGTTTATTCCGAACGAGGAGTCAGGAATCTGCATTCAGGAGGCGATATAGGCGGTTCGCTATTAATTGAGCACTTTTGAAGACTTTGTTGTCTAGAATAATAATTAAAAAAGTAGTATTTATGATGACCCGAGACGTTAGTTTTTGAGTGTCGTACAATCGATACACTCGTTATCGCTTAGGTTGCGTTATTTATATTAAAAGTGGTAGAAAAGTATAAATTATTTGAAAAGAAAATAGTAACTACTGTTTCAAAAGTGTTCACTTCATCGCGAATCAGTCTAGCGACTCCTGATTTCCGCTAAAAGATTACTGCACCAACTTGTTCCACCTCTGCAGTTCTGCTTGTTTGTTATTGGCAGAGTGTGTTTGTATAGAGACGTTTCCCATTTGACCCTACCAGTCAGAATGAGGTTGCTGTGAGTAACACACATCTGTTGTTAGCAGTAAAACGTTAAGACACGTGATAGTTAAATTCAGCCAATCACTGACCTTGAATCAGAGCTGCAGATGTGCACACGAGGCACGGAAGCAAATGGACGCAGATCGCAGATACATTTTCAGTAAAAACAAGTGTCCCTACGAATCATCTATACCCTCCCCATACGAGAGGTTATATTTATAGATGGGTTCCTTGCAGTGGCGTAGCGCGTTAGTATTTCATTGCATGCGGTGGTTGGCTCCTACTATGCGCTTTGAGCACGTGGCGGTTGTGTTGTACAGACCACGGCCGTAGAAGAACAGGTCTGGACACTCGCCTGGAAACTTGACCCCCTTGTTGTTTGGCTGTAGTTCACCAAGTTACCGAGAGTGTAGTGTTTGTTTGGCGCTGCTATCAGGGCGGTCGGGCCCAAACTCCGCCCACTTCCCTCCCAGAAGATATACAGTTTATCAAAACGTATTTTTTTTATCTATTTATGAAATACTTCCTTCGCTCACAATTTTAAATCATGGCTCCAGCAATCTTTAATTACTTTATAATGTTAACAATGGAAAAAAGTGGGCGGGGTTTGAGTCCGACCGCCCGGATTACAGCGTCAAAAAATACAGCATTCTCGGTAACTTGACGAACTACAGCCAAACAACAAGAGGGTCAAGTAAAATACATTGGTAGATAGGCGAGTGTCCAGACCTGTACTTCTACGACCGTGGTACAGACCTAAGTGTGTCACGGGAGAATTGTACCTTGTCTCGTGTATACTACTGTCTGTGAAGTGTGTCGGCCCCTACCAGTAGAACGTTTTACACAGTGTTGTGTACAGTTAGGGCCATGAATTTTTTGTGAAACGAATTTCGTTCCACTGTGTTTCAGTGTTTTATGTGCACATGTGTAGCTATGCTTCATGGTTATTGGTAGTGTATCTTCGTGGAGTGAGGTCTCTCATTAGACTGTGCCAATCACAATAAGGTTACTGCAAGCCCACACGTCTGTGATTGGCTGGTAGAACCTCAAGACACGTGTCAGTTAAAACATCAAATCACTAACCATGAAACAGAAGGGCAGATGTGGACGTAAGGCGCTGAAACAAACTGGGGCAACATTCATTTCGCGAAAAGTTCATAGCCCTGTGTATAGTCATTGTTTCCACCATAGCGTTTGTCGAAGTCAAGTACAATTAATGGTTGTTACAAATTTTACGAAACTTTTTTTTTGTATCACGTTGCTAATGTAACCGCTTGTTATGATTCATTTTTCATAACACAGCTCTATTAATAACGGTTGTGCCTTTGATAAACCGCGAAGTTAAGGTTGATATTTGTAATACTGTTATTGCTATAGAGTACGTAAAATTAGCCTTCATTTATGCGCCTGAAACACTGACACGGCCTCTTAAATCTGGCAACCCTCCCAGCAAGGGTCATTTTAACACTTCTTTTAGTTCCCCAACGGAAATAGATGTACCCGATACGTTATTGTGCCCTACATACCGGCGAATCAGGGAAATCCATTGCCGTTGGCGAGTCAAAAGAAGTGTTAAAATGACTCTTCCTTGCAGGGTTGCCATATCGAAGACCGCAGCCATCTACTGATGACGGCTATGGCACCACACATCTTGGAACACTTCACACTACGTCACTGGTTACTTGAAGTGTTGGTTCACACCTGCGCAGTTGAAAAGTCTGGAATTACAGCCGACGGACGATAAAACTTGTAGGCGGCGAGAGACAGGTTGTGGCAGCGAAGTGGTCCACGGGGTCGGGATGCTGCGGCTTCGGCATCGCCGCAAGTTTCTCGCGCAGGAATGCGATGATGACGGTCGTGAGTCATCGCTGCAAACGGCTTTGGCTAAGGTCGGCCGCGGCTAGAACACGTGGTTGTTGTGGGGAGGGGGGGGGGTGGCACGCTATGACCTGTTTGTACACCGTCCGCCCACGCGCGGGGCACGCGGCACGCCCTCCAACAACTCACGACGCACGTTTAGTTTACAACACAGCGAGCCGAGAAAAAAATATTGGTGTAAACACGACCGCTGGGCGAGCGTAGCGCGGAGGCAAGGCCGAGTGTAGGGCGCTGCTGGTATGCCGTTACAATGTCTTCTGGTTAAGCGGCCTCCCTAGGTAAGCTGTGTTTGTGTGTGTGAGGCAGGAGCGATAAGGTTGCCACTAACCGACATATATGTAGTGCATTATCGCCTCTCCGCGCAAGTTACTCAGATGGCGTGCAGTGTTTTACTTTTATTCTTTTTTCTATGGAACTTAAAGCGGTGACCACATTATTTTATCTATGGGTAGCGTAGTTCAAAGTCTAACACTTGTTTCTATAGCTTTTGTTTTTCGAATCCGAGTGTTAATTTTTCAGACACGGCAGTCTGAAGAAGCCATTTTTGGCCGTTTTGAGGGGCATTATATTTATAATAAACGTGCCGAATATTTAATAGCCTACTATAGCGACATAGTTTGAAGTGTGTGATCTTTTCGTAGATATACAGATATAATGTGCGTTAAGGGCGCGGTCTACCGCAATTTTCATCATCGTTATTTTATTTTTTATTTGTACCAGATATTTTTATCTTATTTTAGACACAAAATGTGACTAAATTTGGCTTTTATGGAATTTTTTAATATCTTGTAGTTTTCGCGTAATGGCTTGATAAAGTCATATTTTGCATGTTTCCGTTTTAACGACTACACTAAAATCCACTGATATACCAAACTAAAAAAAATCACAGTGGATAAAGACATTGCAGGCTACAATGACATGCTCATAAAATTAAAGAATAAAAATTATTTGTATTAAAAAATATATTGAATTTTTAAAATTTTTATTTTCAGTTTCAGCATTTTTTTTAATTCAAATGATTTTTATTCTTTAATTTTATGAGCATGTCATTGTAGCCTGCAATGTTTTTATCCACTGTGATTTTTTTGAGTTTGGTATATCAGTTGGTTTTAGTGTAGTCGTTAAAACGGAAACATGCAAAATATGACTTTAACAAGCCATTACGCGAAAACTATGAAACATAAAGAAATTTCATAAGAGCCACATTTAGTCAAATTTTGTATCTAAAATAATAAAAAAATATATGGTACAAATAAAAAATAAAAAAAAGGGTGATGAAAATTGCGGTATACCGCGCCCTTAAATAGTTTCGTTGAAAAGAGAATAATAGTAACTTGCTGCTAGGCATTTGAAGGGCAGGTAAGGAGGCACCTTAACAATTAAGAGTTATTTAGAGTTTAGCTTTTTTACGTTTGAGGCACGGAAACGAGGAAGGCAGTAAGTCGAATATAACACGTTCACCAAACACCTCATCGCCTCTAGACGCGAAGGACTAAACCAGCGTGCTGTGTTTCCGTAGAAAGTGTTTCTCAGTGGGACCTAAGCGATGATCTTGTGATTTTATTTGTGGAAAGTACGAGGTAAAGTCCAATGCAGGTTTCTATGACTGCTTTACGCTTACGGTTTTTATTTTCTCAGACAGCAACTGGGAAAAGTCTTTCTTAGAACGTTTGAGGAGCTTGGAAATCGTATTTTTAATTAGCGGACGGCATTTTTAAAATCATAGGGACACAGTTTACTTGTGTTATTTTCTTTTCGTAGTTTTCACATTGGAAACACGTTTAATATATACATGAAAGGACACTTCTAGTACCGTGCTATAGCACGGCTCGTGTGTCAGCTACAACTATCATAATTATTAAGAAGGCATGGCTAGAGATGTTGGTTGTATCGGGAACCTAATTGGTCGAATATTACTGCTTAGTAACATCGACCACGATCACTGCTTCCCGGCTGTATCAAATTATGCAATCATTTCAGCAGAATCGAATAAGTACTGCAATGCGAGATCACAAGTTTTAACATGGCAGTTAGCGTCAGTAATACCATTCGTACATATATTATATGGCGTACAGATTTGTTTACGTCTACGAAGGAAAAAAAAAAAAACGACACAATTTGTATTTTCCAACCCCACGAACGAGTTTTTTTGTCATCTTGTGAATATCGTTTCAGGCACTATGCCCAACATTTTGTGTTCCTAAAACATTGTTGTAACTTGCTAAATTGTGAAACGATGCTGTATGTAAAGAAAACCCTGAGCAGACCACATAATGATTAACCAACAAAACCGTCAAAAAAAAAAAAGGGCATTGTTCGTGGGACAGACTAAAATATCGTGCTTCACCAAAGTGCGAGAGTATATTCTTGCTGTTGAGTGTGCATCGTCTGTTCTGTTCCAACTTTTCCTGGGTTCCGACGCGGCCATTTTAGTTTTTGCAAGGTTTATTCACCATATGAAGCCGAAATGTAATAAAAAGAAAAAAGAAGTCGGGAGGGGAGGGGTTCTCCGTCGCGGTCAGTGGAACCGGATCGTGGGAGTCACCTCTCCTTGAACCTGGGGTCAGGAAATATCATCCTGTCCCCAATATGTCCTTGAAGTCGTGAATGGTGTCACGTAATGCGTACCTGTGAGGCTTTTTGTGGGTTGTCTCTGCTATCTCTATATAAAACAAGTTATATATGTATTTTGAGCATATATTGTATTTACCTAGTGCTACAGTAGAGCACTTGAGCTGTTAACGTGTAATCAAGTCGTAAATCAGTTCAACTGCAATTGCAAATGGCAATTTCCCCCTCCCTTTCCAGGTTTTTGAGGATATGGTGTATAGTTTCGTAGCTTGGTTGAAATACCTCACCATTTTGTATACATATTAAACATAAGTAGATTAATTTTAACTTCAAATTTAGTTTCAAGTAACAATCACAAAGTTATTTTAACACTACAATTACCGCAGCATTAGTGTTTCTTGAACTAGTCACAGTGTCATGAAGCGATTATGTTTCGATTATTTTTCTTGGTTTATTCTCGGTGGCAAGGTTTTAACTAAATCCCGGCTGTTTAAAGCATTATTTTTATAATAAAACTACAATGTGTTAACACACTAAGCAGTTTCAAATAGAAATATTTCCATGTTTTTTACGCAAGCGAGAAAAAAAGTATTTTTAATAGCAGTCTAACACACTAATTTCGTTCAGTTTATAGCTAAACTTAAATTAAAATTTAACTGTATATTTTAAGCAGTTATTTTTATGTATATTTTTATTACCAAGTTCAGACTAATTTTCTGTATGGTTTCTTATCACCACCAAAATATATACAATATGAGTATTAAAAATGTAGACAGCCATTCGAAGTTTGATCGCAACAATTATATTAGTTGCTTTTCATGTGGTTTTTTATGATATGCCGAACTGTTTTCCTAAATAATATCGACTGGTTAACGTAAGTTACATATCGATGCCGATGTCTACTTGTCGCTCAGCCCTAGTCACCTGAGGTCAGTGATTGCTAGAGATGATGGTCTATCGTGGGAAAACTTGACTGATTCCTGGGTTTCAGAGCTGTTATCCTATTTGGCTGAGCTGACAAGAATCCCGCTATTGTAGTATTTGATGCCTGTTATTGGCGGGTTCACTGACCTGAAGGTTAGTATGCAAGGATATATGTGTACTGTAGCAGACAACAACTGCTCATTGGCTGCTCGCAGACACAGTGATACCACACTACTGGGCTCAGCGCTCTCCAAGATGTGTCATATAAGGCAAGAGCCATTTGCAAAACTGACACGAATCTCCATACCTTGTGCTCAAATCAAAACGCGCAGGTATGCCAATCATGCATGTTGTAAGAAACTGCAGCAGTTTCAAGTGTATGTTGGCACAATTTTTTTTCGCGATATATCATGATATATTAGCAGCGACTATACACTTTGAGCAGTTGTGTTGTTGCAGATACCAAGGTGAATATATTATAAGTACCTTGCCTCTTGTACGCTACTGGCTGTGGAGTGTTCCTGACTATACAAGTCAAATTGTTCCTCAGACAACTCAGTGTTGCGTATAGTCATTGCTGGTCACCGCACACCTTGGAACATTCCACGCAACGCCACTGATCTTCATCTGTAATTATTGCGAGTGGCCGAAGAAAAAGTGCGAACCCTTCATCGTCTCGGAGGAGCGATGATGGCTGCTGCCAGCGTTCTGTGA
This sequence comes from Medauroidea extradentata, assembly GCA_003012365.1. Lineage (NCBI taxonomy): Eukaryota > Metazoa > Arthropoda > Insecta > Phasmatodea > Phasmatidae > Medauroidea > Medauroidea extradentata. Next base: position 33,745 of record PNEQ01096561.1, on the reverse strand, counting down.
CAACGTCGTTCCTCAAGAGTGCGCCCCCTCCCCCCTTCTATGTAATAAGAGATCCTCAACATGCGTGAAAGCTGTAATATTGCGAAGGAAATAGACACGTCTGGGGAGATATAATATTAAGGGCGCCACCTATCTGTGCGTTATATGCTGGAAGTGACATCTATAAGGGCGACCTCGAAGCGTGCATCAATTTCCGCAGTAGACTAGCGTGGAAGATTCCTGCCGATCAAGTTTTGCTATGCGTCTTTAAGTGGAGCCAACATAATTTTATTTGTCGAAAGATTTGTAGCATAGCTCAACGCGTGTTTCTACCTGAGTTTCGTATACGTCCGGCCTGTACATTTTTAAGTTCTGCAGCTGTGAAAAGGCCGTGTTTAGCTATGTTAGAGAGGTTAGAAACAGTATATTTATTTTTAATGAGCACGGTGTCTTAAAGAAATTCCGACCTTGTCCTAAATGTGTTTTCTTTCGTACATTGCACAGTGTGCTCATACCGAATAGTTTCGTTTTAAAAAAAGAACGTATTTACGGATAAACTGCAACGCATTTGACGTGCGTGGTAGCAACTCCCTTAAGGTGGCGGCCGCTACCATACGTTTCAAGTGCGTAGCAGTGTGTTCGTAAACTTTTTTTTCTACGAAACAATTCCACGTGTGTCAATTGTGCCAACGTACGTAAAGAAAACACACTTCAGACAAGGTCAGAACCTCATTGTTAAGACGCTATGTTAATTAAATACACTGTTTCTAAGTACTCCAACATAGTTAAAACCGGCCTTTTCAGACTGCCTTAGTTCATAATTAGAGGTACGTCAATTTCGCAAATACATTCCAGGTCAGGTTGAACGCCAAAAATATGTACTTCATAATCACGTGTGCGATTGCTGGCGGCTGTCTCGAAACGCATTTGATTACTGCAAGCCAGCAGTAAATAAGGAAATAATTCATAGAGCGATCGCTTGTAATGTTGTAAGCCAATGAATAATCGACTGTATCCAGAGCGTGTACAGGACTGAGCAATCTAGGCTACTGCCAGATGAATCCGCGAAATTGACGTACCTCTATTCATAATGTACTAAACGGATGTACGTAAAACTTAAATTGCGATGTGGACTGAACTTCGCTACAGACTTTCCACCAATAAAATTATATAGACTCCGCTTAGTGTCCCATAGTTACAGACAGGAAAAATTCGCGGGTTCAGTGACCTGTAGGATAGTCTGCAAGAATATATGTTAATGGCAGCAGACAGCAGATGCTCATTAGCTCCTTCCTGTTAAAGTGATATATGTCTGTATTAGTTATAATTTTATATTAGGCTCACAGACTTCCAGGAGGTGTCAAATGAGTCAAAGACCAATTGCGAAGGTGACACATACTTACAGTTGTTGGAATTCTAACTTGTGCCGAAATGAAAACGCGAATTTTTCAGGTCTCCACCCATAGTAAAAACGGTTCGGCGGGAACCTTGCACGCTATTTCAGAGCTTAGCTCGTTGAGGCGGTGCAGCATTTGATGCGCGCTTCAAGGTCGCTCTTATGTCTCTGTCATTTCACAGCCTCCAACGCGCAGGTAGGCGGCGCCCTTAATGCTAATAAAACATATACATATTATGTTTGAAATGTTGAGCTCGGCCAGCCCACGCGAGAGGTAGGCGTGTTTCCCCGGGAGAGAGATGCGATGGGCAAGGTCACGCGCTGACCTCAAGGTCAAGGCGCTCCCGTCACACCTCCGCTAGCCGCACCTCGCGGGTCCTCCCCGCGGCGCGCATGCGCGATGACAGCAGATAAGACACGTCATGCTCTCACACGCCGGTCCGAGGACGTGTTGCCAGTTGGCGCTCGACTCCTGAAATGCGTAGGTAGGGGTGTAAAAACACTTGCGGGAGGGCGTTATTAGTAGAGACGTGAAAAATCCGCGTTTTTGTTTTCAGCACAAGCTAGATGTCAAATAACTGTACATTCTTGTCATTTTTGCAATTTGCACTTGCCTTATCTGCAGAGGCCGGAAAATTTCGCCGATTCAATGACCTGCATGTCAGAATCCATTGCACTATGCATACTCAAGCCCTGACCATTTGTCTACTAGCTGCTACTCAGTGGAACAACATACAATGAACGAATAGACGGGGTTTGAGCATGTATAGTACAATGGATTCTAACAATGCAAGTCATTGAATCGGCGAAATTTTCCGGCCTCTACGTATCTATAGAGCCGAAAAAGTTCACTGACCTGTAGGCTAGCCTCCAGGAATACCTGTGTTTTTCAAGCAGACACCAGCTGGTCATTGGTTGCTCACTGACACAGTGATACCACACTACTGGGCGTGCATTTACCTGCTCAGCGTCCTACAAGAGGTGCTGTATAAGTAGAGGCACGATTATTTCGCGTAGTGATTCTAGGTCAGGTTGACTTCCAAAAATGTATACTTCACTACTCCTTCTGTGACTAGACGACACCTGTTTCAACACATCTTTGACGACTGCAAGCCAGTGATAAATAAGGAAACAAGTCGTGGTGGTAACACGTGTTACGGTTACAAGCCAACTGATATTTGACTTTGGCCAGTGTGTATATAGATCTGAGAAGTCTAGGCTGTTGCCAGATTAATACGCGAAATACTCGTGCCTCTATATATAAGGCAAGAGACAATTGCGAAGTTGACACGAATCTACAGTTGCCGAGTCCTAGCTTGTGCTCATATCAAAACGCAAATTCTTCAGGTCTCTACTTGTTTGACGCTTTTTGGAGGACTCAGAACCAATGGTAAATAAGCAGTTTAATGTAGGCCCAGTAGTGTGGTATCACTGTGTCAGCGAGCAGCCAATGAACAGTTGTTGTCTATTTGAGTACACATATATTCTAGGAAGCTTCCCTTCATGTCAGTGAACCCAAGAATTTTTCACGTCATTGCCTATGAGAGTTAAAGAGGCGTCCCTACAATTTATTTGTGGTAATTTTATAGTAAAATCTAACGTATGTTTCCATAGTTGTGTTTTACGCATCAGGGTGTTATTTTTGTAGTTACGGTGGTATAAATAAAGTTTTCGGTCGTTTTCAGTGCCCCTATGTTTCTAATAAGGGTGCTACAATTTTGAAACTATGTAAGCATAGCTCCAACTGTGTGTTCTGTTCGTAGAGAATCATGTTGGGAATAAGTTGAGTGGTTTCACACCGGAAAGAATAAACATGACACATTACAATACCGTTCACGCAGCAGATACGTAGGTGTTAACATGAAAGAAAATTGTATTATAAACCTGTAGACCACAGCTAGGGACAGTAGAATTTGGCGAGAAGATTTAAGCTGCAGCTTAGTACTGTTACTTACGTCCATACTCTCAGCTCTACATCATGGTTATTGGCAGTGTCTTTGTGTAAAGGATACACTTATTTGACGCTAGTTGAGCGACTCGCGATTAGAGGCGATGGTGTGCTTGATGAGTGAGAAACAGTCAGCTTTACAGCCCCAGCACTTCCAGGCTCGTTGTAGTCCAATAACACGCAAATTATGTCTGCAACTATGGGATATTGCTAGAGACATTTAAAATTTGCGTTATTTTCTGACAGCTGACTAGACTCCACGTGACTATGGGCTCGTTCGATGTCTCCCGCTGCCGCGGAGAATGCTTACACGGTAGAGAGACCAATCTCTGTAAAGACGTAACACACGTAAATGATAACACATAAATGTTCGTGGGCAACTGAATCGCAGATTATGCTCTGTTAATGTATAGGAGAGTGAAGTTTAGTCTGCTACCAAATAATAACGCGAATTTTGCATGTCTCTAGATATTGCACGTGTAGAAAGTTCCAATATGTACTTCCTCTTGTACCTTCAGGATGCTGAGCGCCGAAGACCTAAAAATATAATATTTAGCCACGTTCACAATTCTTTATCTCTTTAATGTCTAGGGATGCCTGTTTTTAGCGAAAATATTTCGCACTAACGTGTTTCAAAGCCTTAGTTCCGCCTCTGCAGTTCTGCTTGTTTATTATTGGCAGAGTGTGTTTGTGTAACGATGTTTCTCATTTGACCTCACCAGTCATAATAAGGTTACTGTGAGTAACACACGTATGTGATTTGCAGTAAAAAGTTAATACACGTGAGAGATAAATCAGCCAATCACTGACCGTAAAGCAGAGTCGCAGATGTGCACACGAGGCACTTAATCAAAGTGATTAAGCAGAATCCTTTCACCGAAAACTGGGGTCCCTGTTAAGGACGTTGGACCCGTAAAAATTCAAAATTTTATATTTGTGCCAAACACTGTTCAACTCTTACACATCAGATAACATGTCATTTCCCTAAATAAAAAAAAATTAGGTCCCATAGTTTTAGCATAATCACCTATCAAAGTCACAAAATGGCAGTTGTGGTGTAGCCAAAATAATGAAAAATAATTAACTTGCAGACACAAGATAATTAACATTCATACTTAATGATGTGAACTACTTCAAGACACTTTGTAAACACAAAGCGATATATATATATATATATATATATATATATATATATATATATATATATATATATATATGTGTGTGTGTGTGTGTGTGTGTGTGTGTGTGTTTTTAAATTGATGAAAATGAGTAAATTTTTGCATAACTTTGACTTTCGGCTACTACTGAAATATTCAAATCTAACTTTTGTCAAATATGTCATGAAATGCATTAATACACTGACTTTCAGTTCCCGTAATTTTGAATTCATTAGTTAATTACTTTTTTTTTGGCTATATCGTAACGTTTATTTCGTGACTTTGATAAGTGATTTTGCAAAAACTATGGGGCCTAATTTTTTATTATTTGGGAAAACGACGTGTTATCTGATGTGCAAAAGTTGAACCGTGTTTGGCAGAAATATAAAATTTTGAATTTTTACGGGTCCAACGTCCTTAATGACATATGATAGGATTAAAGTAAAACTTGGTATCTATAGATAATATATTTTTCTTTCGTCGAAAAAAAAAAAAAACGTATGTCCAAAACATTTACGGATATGTGGATGGTTCGGGATAAACTAATCACTTTTGAATCCCTAGGTACTTTTTTCGTTTCACATATTTTATAGATTCCTGCCAGTTTTTACCATAAGTATATCAACCTAAGTAACAATTGAAGTATATAGATTGTACCATACTCAACATTTAACATAAAAGGTCACAATAACATTTAAAATCATTTTTCTAGACAAGAGGGTCATCAAAAGAGCTTAATTTATCGCGAACTTCCTATGCTGGTATACACTCAACTGATGTTTCATAAAACGTCTTGCCATCGACTGTTCCTACAAGTCAGAGACCGAGCCAACGTACTATCTTTTCATAAAAGTGAGTATATCATTATGTATAAAACACGTTGCATCTTTCACGCTCCATATGTGTGTGAGGCAGGAGCGGTAAGGTTGCCACTAACCCACTTATGTAATGTATTATCGCCTCTCCGTACAAGCCACTCAGATGGCGTGCAGTGCTTTACTATTATCCTTTTTCCTATGAGACTTTAACCCGTGACCATACTATTTTGTTTGTGGCTAGCATAGTTCAAAGTGTAGCTCTTGTTTCTATAGTTGTGTTTTTCGAATCCAGTTGTTATTTTTCGAGATACGGCAGTCTGAAAAAGCCATTTTTGGCCATTTTGAGGGGCCCAAAAATGATGTTTCTAATAAACATATAAATTTTTTAAAACTATAGCGTTTTAGTTTGAAGTGTGTGTTCTTTTCGTGGATATACAAATATAATGCGCTTATAATAGTTTAGTCAAAAATATGCATCGGTTTTGAAGCGCAGGTAGGGAGGCCCCTTAATAAACATGATCTGGCCACAGATAGTTCAACAGGGCTTCTGTGGCTTGTCGAATGTATTCTAGTCTATGCGGGCATTCCGTTTAGGATTCTACATTCCAGTCCGACGTTCAAGGTCAACCGGGTTTCTATTCCTGTTCTCTTCCAGCTCTGAATGCGTGTTTCATGATAATTTTTCATCCGGAATTCCTGGTCGACGAGTACAATACTGGTCGAAAATTTACTGTCAACTTACTAATAGTCGGATTTCCTAAGCAGGTTTTGTATTTTTTCCCTACCTTTTTAAAATGATGCTACTGTTAATGGATTGTTCTTTAGTTTTGCAGTAATTTTAAAAATATTTTTTTTATTGCTACTTAATATTTATATAGAAATTTTGCTCCACAGTTTTGACATTAGTATGTTATAATTTGTAGCTGAATTTTTTTGTAACAATGTACTGAACTGTTTTTAGATTTCGTCTTCTAAAGTACCACTTTTTTGTCGTGAAAATAAGTCAAAATGAAGCAAAATATTTTTTTGCTGACGAATGGTATACTATTTTTAAAATTGACACTATTATGATTATATCTCTGAAAGATACTTTCATCTCGGAATATATATTGGAAATATAAGTGTTTTTGTTTAATTCAGTAATAATTTGTATCGTTAATGGAAAATTGTATGTAATACCACCATATGTTAAGAGTTGCTTACACTACAAAAGTGTGTTTTCATTAGGTCGCTAGCTTCCTCGTGCCCCTTCCTTTCCTTTCCCACACAGCTCATCTCCCACCTCGTCCTCGGTGATAGGATTCAACTCCCAGTAGGGTCAATACTCACTTTCATACGTGGAAAACGTGATGGACGTCGTGTTAGCCGGCGAGTTTATGCAGGATGTCCAGATACAAACGCGTATTAATCACACCACGTAAATCATGGGCTAAATTGTAGACGAACATTTTGTACGTTGACATTTTCCATCAGTGGCGGCTCGTGGGTTGTTGACAGGTGGGGCTTCAGATAGTCAGAACTGTACACTCTTGACGAACGCGCCGTAGACCAACGACCATGAAATATTTGCCGGCTACTAGATCGTTTATGACCACTCAGTAGTAAGGGGCACCTGCACGTCAGCGTGTCAGTGGCTGCAGAGTCAACCAGCGCACAACCCTGTACAACTCTTGGCAACTGCAGCCCCACCTGGCAACAACCCACGAGCTGCCACTGTTTTCCACGCACAACGTGACCTTACCGCTTTCGCACTTGTAGGCCTCAAACACACAAAATATGTTCACCCAGACGGACACCTTAAAAATACGCTCGGTAGCGACATGGACCGGAGCTGAGTCGTATACCAAGAGTTGTCGACGCCTGTGACATCGTCTACCGCTCCTGAGCGACACGTACTAGAAGGGCGATGTTTAATTCAGCGTCGTCGCCAGGACTTTCACCGAGGCAGGGGCGGCAGGTCAGTGTACCAGAACGAACACCCGGACACAGTTGTGGTCACCTTTACCGCTGGCAGCTAAGCTGCGTTCACTGCTACAAGTAAACATGCTACAGTCTCTTCTAGTGATGGCCTACTTCTAAGAGAAGGTCCACGGTCATCTTTAATGTACAGTATGTTCCCCTCTACATGCATTCCTGAATGGTGTAGCAACATTTTTGACATCTCATGGTCTAAGTGTTAGCCTGCCGCACCTTCCCATCTTTAGTGTTCTTCTGTGTTGTTAGTAATAGTTGACTCGACGTAACATTGGTAGATTGTGTTCTCATTTTTGTACTTAATTTTATTTTTGTGTGTGTGATTATTCAAGCGTAAATGTAATTCGAGGTAGTTAGCAGATTGTTAAGTGTAAGAAAAGGCAAATACTTCATCTTCGCCATTCCAAAATACATAAATAATACAGTGTTACATAATGAATTATGTCGACTTTTTGGTGGAAAAGGAGAAACAACACAATCCTTATCTCCCAACAAATGTCTGGAAATATGGAAGTAATTTATTATCTATCAATGTAAGGCGGGGAAGACTAACATTTGGAGAATGAAATGTCAAAAATGTTGGTACGCCTTCAGGAATGTTTGTAGTGGAGAAAATACTGTAAATTAAATATGACCGTGGACCACCCACCTTAAACGACCAGATAGGCACAGTGGCGTAACTAGGTAAGGTAAGTGGCCTTTACGTCTCGTCGACAGCGAGGTAATTAGAGTCGATATGTCTACAAAACAAACGATATCTAGAGACATGAACTTTTCGCGAAAAGAATTTTGCCCCACTTTGTTCCAGTGCCTTATGTGCACGTCTGCAGTTCTGCTTCACATATATTGGCAGCGTGCCTTTGAACTGTGACGTTTCTCATTTGACTGTACCAATCACAATAAGGTTACTGTAACACCACACGTCTGTGATTTGCGTGTAAAACCCCACGACA
>PNEQ01096561.1:5710-25420 GCA_003012365.1 Medauroidea extradentata | reverse complement strand
GATATCTCGTACTACAAATATAAAATTTATTAAACCAATTAAAATTGTTCCCTCTTAATCTTCCCAGGCTATGAGTCGAAGGGAGTGTCGAAACAGCAGCCGATGTTACGGGAATAACTTGCGGTGAAATCCGTTAGTATGCGTGGTTGGTTAGGAGGGCGGGCGAGCGTCGTTAACACCGAGTAAACATTGAGCCCTGGGGCGTCGTGTGTGGCACCTAGCAGTGTTTGTGTGAGGGAGGGGTTGGGAGGAGTGTTGCGCCGCCCACGCCATAGTCAAGTGGGCTATATATAACCCCGGGCTGTAAACACGACCTGTTATCACAACTGTCTGTGTGTCCCGTTACGATCTGTTACTGCAGCCCGAGACAAGCCCCGGCAAGGTCGCTGCGCCTTTCATTCATCTCTCACATTGCGTGCGCATCCCCTCCCCCCTGACTATTATACAGCTGTCGTCGTCTTCAACAATCACTGCTGCTTCGTGCCGCCTCGAGTGGAAGAGGTCAGGGGGGGGGTGTTCGACTGAATAGTGTTGCCAGTTGGTGTATAATTCCTCGAATATACGCGTTATTTGAAGGCCAAACTCCGTAATTTAAGGGCGTTCACACGTCAAAAATCCATAATTTTATATTTGTACGACATAGTGTTCGTTTTATAGACGTTACTTGTGACTACGTTTTCCGCTTTTAAAATTTTATTTCGCTCTAATAGTCTTCCGATGGCGACATGGCAAAGTCAACATTTGGAAGATATGAGGACAAAGAATAACAAAAGCCGAGTTACTTACTCGTATGAAATAAGTTACACTGGAACTAGACATCATGGGCCATATGTAAAGAAATTTAAAAACACACAATGAAATTCCTTTCTACTTTTTAAAAAATTCTGAAATTGATGACAATTTACTTCATTTATGATAATTGTTCAAAAAAGACAAAAAATACTGTGTTGTTTTTTTTATATTGTAGCATAAGACCTATTAAACTGATGGTGACAGAATTAAATTGTATAGCATCCTCTTTAACCTCTATAGTTTGGAAAATGAGAGTATCTGAATATTATATGCTAGACAATTAGAACAAACTCTACTAGCAATAGAAAGATCAACGGCAGAAGTATTGGGCAGAATAAAACGTAGTGTTGAATAGATATATTGATGGTGGAACAGAGATGTTGAACAAATAATTCAACAGAAGAAAACTATATACCACAAAATGCTACAAAAAGGTGATTGATTGTGAAACGAGAGAAGAATATAAAAGACTAAATACACAAGTGAAACCAGAGGTGATAAAAAAAAACAATGCCTGGGAGAGGAAATGTGAACATATTTAAAGGCATATATGAGGGGCCGAAAACAAGGAAAGCAATAAAATCAATAAGAACAACAGATAATAATGGCATATACCGACCATACCTTGGGTAGATTATTTCAAAGAGCTATTGGCTGAAACAGGTACGTACTAATTTAGTGGGGCAGGAAGAATTCGAAGACGTAGAAGGAAATATTCCCTTCGCAATAGAACAAGTAGGGAAGCATAAAAAAAACACCCTGGCTTAGGAGCGGTACATGCTGAGTTAGTGAGAGAAGGTCCACCAAAATTAATGTAAGTGGTTAGAAACTATTAGAAAGATGTTTGAACGGTGACCAAACTCCTGAATAATGGAGACAAGGCTTTATCTCTGCTATACAAAAAAAAATAGTTCCAAGGATGATCCAGCAAATTAAGTATTACCGTACTTACAACGTTAGGGAAATTATACTCTTAAGAGTATTAAGAAATTGAACTGAATATAACATAAAAGAGAAACAACCAGAAGAATTGGCAGGTTTTAGGGCTGGAAGATAGACTGTGGATAATGCATTTACTCTAAAAATATAATTAGAAAAAATAGTTCAAAGGAACAGACAACTTTAAATAGACTTGGAGAAAGAGTATGATAATGTGGCAATCAGTAGGCTATGGAAGGAAATGAACATGGATGTTAATCCAGTCTTAATTCAGTCTATTCAGGAATATTACAGGAATAACTCTGCAAATATCAGAGTAGGAAACGAAATCACCACCCCATTTCCAATAACAAAAGGACTTAGGCAAGGTTAATGTTTATCTCCATACACTTTTCAAAACATATTTTGACATAGCCCTAGTAAAATGGGCTCATAAATGTAAAAACATGGAAGTGAGGGTAGGAGATGACATTCTGTTTACTTAGTTTTTCGCAGATAATCAGATAGATAGTCATAACAGAAGATGAATAAGATCTCAGCTATATGATTAGAAAACTTCAAGAGGAATGCGATGCTGCAGGTCTCAAAATGAATTTAGATAAATTTGAGTATTTGAAAGTATAGAGAATGAGGAAGTTGAGGATTTTATATTAGACGGATGAAGAATAAAATGAGTAAGTGAGGTAAATATTTGCGGATGATTTTTAATAAGAAAGGTAATAGTACAAATGAGATACAAAGTTGGATTATTAAGGTTAGAGCAAAAAAAACTTAATTCACTTCTCTGGAATAAAAATGTCATAAGAACATCAAAACAACATATGTATAACAGTCCTATAAGAAGTGCTATTGTTTATAGTTCGGAAGTGTGGTATGTTATTAACGTTGATAAGAACAAACTTATGGCAACAGAAGTGAAATTTTTGAGACGAAGTTGTGGAATATCAAAATGGGAAGGATTAGAAATGAAGAAATTCTAGAGACAACGCACATGGACAAGAAAATACACAGGATATAGAAAAACAACAGCTCAATTGGTTTGGTCATGTCATAAGGATGGATGAGGACAGATGGCCCAGGAAAGTGCTAGAAAGGTTACCAACAGAGCATATGAAGAGGGGAAGACCACAAAGGTGTTGAAGGGACGACATAAAAGAAACAATGAACATAAGGAATCTACTAGATTGCGAGGTGTTTGACAGAACAAAGTGGAAATTGGTGACGGAGAAACGGCAACCGCTGTAAAAATTCCGTAATAAATAAATACATTTAAAATGTTAAAATTGTATGTGTTCAGAAGTTCTAGTAAGTAATAATTATATAATTTACTATATACTTGAATTGTTTTTCACCTGGGGACATTTTTATTTGACAAACTCAACGTCCTACAAAAATACTACATTACGACATCGTCTTCTTTATTCAACATGTATTCGTTGGCTTTGCAACTCATTTATTTTGTGTACACACGCGGGAGCCTGTGTTTGTTTACTTTTTACGCGCACTTTCCTTTTTTTTCTTGTTCTGGTGGCTATGTACCCAGCTCCCGAGCAGGGTAGATCTGAGCAAATCCGGCGACAAGATCAAGTTGAATATTTAGAGATTCCGGACAGCGCTTAGCTGTACTCGCACAATGTTTCCGACCGGTTTTATAAGTAATGTCTACTCTGTCGAGTAGATCGAGTAATATTTCTGTAAGCGTCTTTTGTTGTGGCCGCGGTCTCCTGTCGGCTAGAGCGGCCTCCCCCTCTCTTTCCCCTCATGGATCGACCCGTTCGTACGGTACTAGGCGGGCGGAGGAACGAACCAGTGTGTCGCTTCGTCAGGGATATAATACGTGCCAGCCACTTCCTGGTCTTGCTGCCCCCTCCCCTCCTTCTTCCCCCTCTCCCCTTTTAATTCAAAGATCACGTGTCGAGGTGGCGTAGTGGTCAAGCCACTCGCCTACCACCGCGACGATCCGGGTTCGATTGCCCGACGGGGTCGTTCCGTATTTTCACACGTGAGAAACGGGGCGGGATGTGCCGTTGGCCGTCGAGTTTTCTCAGGCTGCTCCGCCTCGGCTCCTCATGTATTCCTTCGCTGCTCCATTCTCACCTCATGTCACCCTCTCGCCAACAATTTATTGTGTTCAAGTGGAGAAACATCGTAATCGTATGTTTGCATGCAATAGTGTTAGTTCTGTAGACATTACTTGGGAGTAAATTTTCCTCTTACAAAAAAAATTCCTCATCTAGTTTTCCCATAATGTCATTTCAAAATCAATATTTGCATGTTTTTCGTTCTTATAAGCCGCAAAAAGCAACGAACATAATAATAATAAAAAACTACATGTCACCGTCTATTGATTGACATAAATAAAAACCCGTTACAAAATATATATATAATTGCTAAAAGTAGCAAAAATGCACAATTTCAGCAATGTTTTAAAGAATTTTTATATACGTCAAGCAGTAGCCATTGACAAATAATTTCACTGTAAATTATTTCATTTCATTATGTTCATTGGTTTTTGCGACTTATAAGAACAAAAAACGTGCAAAATTTGACTTTGAAATGCTGTTATGAGAAAACCAACATGTGTCGCAGTAACGTGGTTCTGATTGGCTCAGACAAATGAGAGACGTCTCTGCAGAAATATCGCGCAGTAAATAATCACGAAGTGAAGTGAAAAGATTTTGGTCAGCTCTTAACATCGAAGTCTTTAGCGCTGGTGCGGGGTGACATGCAGAGAGTATGGAGCAGCTCCGGAATGAAAGGTCGGGAAGAACGGGAGATCCCCGAGAAAACCTGTGCCGACCAGCGGCATCGTCCGGCAAGATTCCCGCTTGCGAAAATTCGGGGATCGACTTCGCCGGGAATCGAACCCGGATCGCCTTGGTGGGAGGGGAATGGTCCGAAGCAAAGCTCCAGGTGTGGACGCAAGGCTTTACAACAAATTGGTGCAAAAATCTTTTCACGAAAACCTACGGTCCCTGGGCATTTTGTAGTTGATTGGTTGGTAAAGTGCTTAGGTTGCGTTACACGAACTGCCGACCAACAGCTGAGGACAAATGAGTAGAGACGGGGAAAATTCGCGGGTTCACGGATCTGTAGGCTAGCCTGCAAGAACATTTAAGAACTGAAGCAGACAGCATGTGCCCATTAGCTGAATACTGTTATGCATACTCAAGCCACGTATATTCGTTCATTGTCTGCTGTTCCACTGAGTAGCAGCTAGTGGACAAATAGTCGGGGGCTTGAGTATGCATAGTAGAATGGATTCTAGTCTGCAGGTAATTGAATTAGCGAAATTTTCCATTCCCTATGTATTAATTACAATTTTTTATTGTCTTAGAGACTTCTAGGCATGTCGAATAAGTCAGAGGCCAATTGCGAAAGTGACACGAACTTAAAGTTGTTGGAATTCTAGCCTGTACCCAAATGAAAACGCGGATTTTTCAGGTCCCTACAAATGAGCATACAGTAATTTGGAGTCGAGTCTGCTGTCTGATAACAGCGCGAAATTTGCATGTCCCTACCAGTGTGGCATGGAATCTTACTTGTATCTCCTGTTCGGCCAGTCGCTTTCCTCTGAAACCTTTAGGACCGTGGGCTCTTAACAAACGCGACGCTATAAATAGATCGTATGTAACCCATGCTTGCCGGGAATACGTGTGTATTATGGTTCGTAAACTGGTTAAACTGGTTACAACGACCAGGGAAGATTTTACAGCTTCTTCTAAACTACTAGTTCCGCGTAAGTCTCCCATCCAAAACAAGTTTATCACTGCTGGTTTTTTACGGCCAACGACGGCATCGCTATCCAAAAATATGCAGCTTGATGTGAGACAGTGTTTTTTTTCTACAGCGCCAACATATTTGAGCACGTGCAGTACTTACGTATCTCGAGAGTTAAGGGCGTTCACGTGGCAAAAATTCCAAATTTTATATTTGCTTGGCATAGTGTTAGTTTTACAGACGTTACTTGTGACTACATTTTCCACTTGTAAAAATTTTTTAGCTCTCATAGTTTTCCCGTAGCGGCATGACAAAGTCAGAATTTGCAAGTTACAGGAACATAGGTTTAACAAAAATCAATCGAATGAAATAATTTACACTGAAATTAGATATAATGGGCAATGTGCTAAAAGATTTAAAACCACAGAATGAAATTTCTTTGTATTTTTTTAAAAAAATCCGAAAATGACGAAAATTTACGTCATTTATGGCAATTTAAAAAAAACGACAAAATGTCTTTGTTGTGTGATCTATTAATCTTGCACTAAAGTACAAGCATCGCAGTTGAACTTTTAACGAATATTTAGGTCGCAATCAGTCAAACAATATATTTTATATTCTGAAATTTTTATGACCCGTTGCGGTCTAAATACACGTTAATAGGTCAACTGCTATGCTTGTACTTAAGCGCAAGATTAATAGAATTCATGCTATAAACACACATTTTACACTTTTTCTTTTCATAATTGAATCAGTAATTCGAGAAACACCACATGTAGTTTCAAGAAAGATCTGTTAAATAATGTAAAACTGAAAATTTATATTTTAATAAGCCTTCTAAATAATTTAAAAAAAATGTTTTATGTATGTTTTACATCTGTGTTGAACGACTGAGTTTCACGCTTTGAAGAGTAACTATGCCTAAACCCATGTTGTGAAAAATGTGACATGTGTTGTTTCTCAAACAGCTGATTCAATTTAAAAAAAAGCGAAAAAATAAAATACCAGACATGGCGACTGATACCCCACCTTAATGGCCTTCAACGTTTCTGCAGCGGTAGTGTAGTGGTTATAAATCACTCGCCTCCCACCGGGTCGACCCTAGTTAGATTCTGGCCGAGGTCACTCTTTTTTATCTCATGTAAGAAACATGGCGGACGTTGCTGTTTGACGGGAGCTTTCTCGGGGTACTCCCGTTTCCTTCGTACTTGCACCCCAGCTCTGCTCTATACACTCTTCATATGAACCCCACAAAAATAATCCCTGCGCCAAGACCACGCTGTTAGGGCTGACCAATATCGTGCTCAACATTTGAAATTACTAACAGAAAAATTGTCATAAATATTTATACTCAGTCAGTATAACACTAATTATGACAGTAACGGGAGAGTCTGACTTTACAAGAAAGTAGATATATGTTTGACTAAATAAACACGATTAATATAGATGATGGTATATTGCGAAAATTGTTTGTGCCAACATACCTTTGAAATAACCGTAGTTTGCCACCACGTGTATGATTGGGTGATATACGTCTGACACTCTGTAGCTGTCTGTAGACCAATAACAGCCATAAAATATTACAATAACGGGGTTCTTACTGGCTCAGTCAAATGGGGTATCAGCTCCACGTGCAGGAAAAAGCCAGTGAGTTTTGATAAGCTGAACGTACGTTGAAACCCAGGAAACAGTCTAATTTTCCCGCAGTAAACCATCATCTATAACTACTAATTACTGTAATAAAGAATAAGTTATGTCTAATACTGAATTTCTATGTCTATGTCTGAATTAAAACACTTTTTTTACACTTAAAAAAATTGACTTGGTTCCCTATGGCATCAGATCCTCCACTATTACATTATTCACAAATACTGAGACAAAGTCGTGTTCGCTATTCATTCTACCAATGTTCTGTTTATCAGCAAAATCTCGCGCATCAGCTATTATATTCCCAGGTGTGCCCCTGAGGCCGTCAACATTCAAATAAAAATGGACGTGGCGTTGTAAAAAAAATTAATTATACTTCTATTACTTATACATGATTTGCTTCAAAGGACTATTTGTGGCGATAAACGGTCTGAATTTCACCTATCCCAGTTGCAAGAATCGTTCAAATAATCATCAATGAAAAAATTACAACTTTTGATGGTTAGTATTCAACATACCGGTAAAAAGAACAGAAAGAATCAAACAGAAAATACCCGGTGAGAAAGCAGAAATTATTATTTAACGAATTAAACGAAACACGCGATCAAAGTACTGCCCAACGACCACGACACATTATTTATAAGTAAATGTTCAGCAATCGTATGCTAGTTGTAAAAATATTACTCATTATAGGCTACTACAATTTATAATTCATGAATATTGAATTATTTTATATTATTTATTAGGCCTATTCATTAATTTGAAATTAGTTCACTTTAGTGGAAGTAAGCATTCTCATTCATATATGTATGTAACGATGAAGTTACTTTGGTTTCTGAATGCGCTCAGTTGAAATAAATACATACAGAAGAATGCCTGTTTTATGCGCAAATGTTTAATCTCCACGTATGTGAATGTAATATTCTTGTGTGATATGCCTTAGCGTTGGCGTTGGTCGTGTCAACTAAATAACCAGAATGCTGTTACTCGTTGGTAACCGCATTCGCATTACCTCTGTGTGTGTGTGTGTGTGTGTGTATGTATGTATATATATATATATATATATATATATATATATATATATATATATATGTGTGTGTGTGTGTGTGTGTGTGTGTGTGTGTGTGTGTGTGTGTAAGGATGTGTTTCTATACCATTCATTCAATTGCGATGAAACTTTGCGAGTTGTGCGCTATGTATAAAAGAATGGGGAGCAAAATAAGGAGACAACGTAGTAGCATATATATGGATGTAATATATTTTTTCTGTTGTGATCCAGGAGAAGACGGACTTAAAGTGGCAATTGCATCGTTAACAGCCTATGGCCGCACAGAACTCGTACAAAAAACACACAACTGAAATAATGCAGTAATAGTTCTGTACGTTGCTGTTAGATCGCAAAAATTCAGACTGCGTACTGGTATCGTGATGGGACGGACTATCACAGCGACATGATCCACTAGTAAAGCCATAGCAGTCCCTGGAAGGCCGTAGTCTTCAATGGCTTCTCTGCACATTCCTTCGTCGGCCACGCCCCTCCACGTACAGTCCAGGGCTCCTTCACACTGGACCACCCCAGACCACAGCCTGTCCGTCTGTTCATTCCGACCACCAAGTGATATTATAACCCATCTAACGCTTCCAACAACTGTTACAACGGCGACGTTCTCAAAACTTCAGCTATATTTTTTATAAGAAGTATTGCCAACATTTAGTGGATAATACGATCTAAGCAACGTAAGACATTTATAGTCACCAGCAGTGCTGATAACATTAACTTCTCCATTCATTGTGCCGGTCGACGTCGTTTGTCGGTGAGTTTTCTCGGGGATGTCCCGTTTTCCCTGCCCCTTCATTACGACGCTGCGCCATACTTTCATCATGTTACCTCTCACAATCGCTAAAGATGTAGATAATAAGTGCTGACCAAAACCTCCTCACTTCACTTCGATTCATTGTCGGGCGAACTCTATCAATTGGATAATTGATACCTAGGGAAAGGAATATTTCGCGAGTTCCATGGCCTGCATGCTAGAATCAATCTCCTGTATATACTCAGGCCCCCCGACTATTTGTCAATTAGCTGTTACTCGCTGGAACAACAGACAATAAACGAATATCCGGCGCTTTAGTATGCATAGGGTAATGGATTCTAGCATGCAGGGTATTGAACGCTCGAAATACTCCGATACCTAATATTACTAACACCGTTATTAGCAACGTCGTTTGAATTATCGTCACCACATTGTTGTCAACTTCTATCTTCTATTGTAATAGCTAGAGACACTGGAAAATCGCGAAAATGTTTAAGATAGTCTCCAATAAACTATAGTATATTAACCGTGACACGTGTGAACAGTTTTGGGACAAATCACACACGCTGTGTGTTCAAGCTGTACAGTTCTAACTGGGTTTGTTGAAGAGAGAAAGAATTCTTCAAATAAACCATTGCAAATGTCGATACGAAACATTCAGTGTTATATACAGCATGTTGGAGCCTAGCAAATAGTCAATTATTCCCGCTATTTTCCAGTGTCTCTAGTAATAGCCTACATTTGCCGTTGACATGTGGGTTTTCCACAAAATTGAAACACACTATTTCAACATTGATTTCTAATCGTGATAATTTGATAGATTTTGACAGTTCACTCCCAAACAATTAATTATAAGTGGTTTCCTTAAAAAAAAAAAAATTTAACTTAGTTTTAACTGTTACCAGTGCTGTGTTTACACGAGAGGAAGCAGACGAGCAATATCTGAATGCCTCTGCGAGATTTACGAGATTATATCATTTTAAATATATAGCGAATGCTTCTTTCATTAGCGACCCGCTACCAAATTAACGCGTTCGACTCCCGGCGGAGCCGACCTGGATTATAGCACGTGGGAATTGTGCCGGACGATGCCATTGGTCGCCGTATTTTCCCGGGAATCTGGCGTTTCTCCCTCCATTTCATTCCGGCGTTGCTCCTTTACTCACTTCATATGACCTCTCACCTGTGATGATAACCAAGATCTCGTACCCAAAATGCAGTCCATTTTATGCTGTTACACCAAGAAGTACTGATCTAGTTCATTCAGCCTTGTTCATATGTGTAATTTGTCGCACACGTATTTATGTAATCTTTGTTTGAGCAAAATTTATATTTTAACATTTAATTAAGTTTGCTTGTACCATTTAAACCTGGTGGGGGAAGTATAGGAGGTTCGCAATAAAATGAGCACTTTTGAAGAACATCTTGCTGGAATAATAACTAACACTAATCTCCTTCAAGCGCAATAGGCTACCATAAAACATTTCAAGAAAATTCGGAGATGGTTCCATAAAGTCATATCACCCACACATTACCCAGACCTTAAGGGGTATTGATCCCTACCACCTTGGATTTATCTGCTTCTTCCCGATAACTTCTGTTCCAGTCGATGTATCAAAATTTTTTTGACGACAAAACATAGATACAAACTTAATCGATTTTCTGTAATTGCTGGAACCATAATATATTCATTATTTTGCAACGGGAAACAGCTGAAAAGGAAAATTTGCTTTATTTACGCGTGAGCGACTACAGAGGCCACAAAATTAATAGAAACAATGTCATATGGATTCCAAAAAGTGAATGAAACTATAAACTATGCCGTGTCAGCGTGAAAAAAAGTAAAACAATGTGTCTATTCCCTGATTTATAAGAAAAACCGTAAAACCGATGTGACAGAAATCAATCCCCCTTAACGTTCTCGTTAAATTTTTCTCTGCCTTACATCACATACCCTATAATTATAAACATATTTTTTCTTAATTTTTGTGAATCAATTTTAAAGTAAGTTATTTTACTATTCATTTTACTCCTATGCTTTCAGATTCCTCAATTTACTTAAATTCATTTTTATTTTTCTCTTCTACTGCACAAGTCGTTTGTATTATTTATCTCATTCTTGTTCGGCGAATAACTTGTCGATAATGTATCATGTAAGCTGCAAGTCTATTCCAGGATTTAGATTCCTTTTCGTTTAAGTTTTGTCGCAGCTGTCTACTTGTTTCATTTTAACACTGATAATTTCATATATTTAATTACTTTTTTAATAGCTTCTAGTTACATTTTAACTAATTTTTATTGCTACCCTTGTGTATGCGATATTTGTTTAAAGTTTGGTTAAGTGTAAGAAAAGGCATTTTAGCCTTAACTTCGCAAAAAAGAAATGTAAGACGAAAATAAATAAATAAATAAAATAATTTTTTGTGTCCTCTGGCGTTAACTTCTGACTAAACACAATGTTTACGCTTTCATTGTTACTTGGGTTGCTTCGTGTATAGTAAAAAGTTTTACTAGAAATTATTTAAAATGAGAGAAGTAAGTAGAGTTTAAAAGTGATCAATTTATGCCGAACCACGTATACGCCGGTAGGTCGGCAGTGAGTCGAGGGGAGAAGGTCTGTGTTCTGTTCCTCCCCCACATTCCTGGCTAGGCCACGGGACGAGCGGTCGTATCCTGGGAGGCAGCCTCAAATGAAAGGCGAGCCGCAGGAACGACCTTCCCACGCTCGGCACTGCCTCCCCCCCCCCCCTATTACACCGTCATCTAGCAGGATAGTTCTTGGTCTGGTAGTCGCGAGGACCCCAGCCGGCGGCCGACTGCATTCCTCTCAAGCCTATCTCACCTGTAGTTTACTTTATTTCGTCGTTTATTTAGCAACTGTATCGTGTAAGCAAACGTTCACTTGCTGGAGAAACATTCTAATATACAGTGCAACTCTTGAAATTTATAGCTTGCCATTTACTGTAGGCAAATTTAATTAATTTACAAACTTGGTTACTAGTGTCGCTCCTTCTCCAACAAAATTATTTTTCGTTCGGCCTCTACCAACAACTCTACCCTCTTGACGTACTGTACCACACACACGACTTGTCTGCACCCTTTCCCGTCATTGGAACTAACCCATTAGGTCAATAATTGATTTATGAGGTCAAGTGTTGTAATCGTGAAAATTGTTGGCGTGGCTGTACTTGTAGCGAGGTGTAACGTGCTGGGTTCAAATATCAACCAATGATAAGTCATATGAATAGGACCGTCTACGAATCAGACGAGTCACTGAGACTGCATTGGGCACAGACTAACTCACTACGTACAGTGTCAGACATAAGTTTCTATTGCGTACAACAAGAGCATGTTTGTGGCCAAGTTGACGGAATGGAGTAAACTTTACTGTTCTTGCACCCTGAAAATTATATTTGCTATCGTGGTAAAGCTATGTAGACTGTTCAGGCTAACGTGAGTACTGCTTAATATTTTCTTTCAGCAGCTCTGCATCCAACTGTACTATTTTTAATATGAAAACTTCCTTGTAGCTATAAACATGTGTAAATGTTTCACTACTCTCAAAACTGAACATTACGTGGTATGTTACCAATAATTTACATTTTTTAATTTGTATACTTATCTGGAAGTGCTCAGTTTAATATGAACAGCTTGAAGAAGCCTACATCACACCGACAACATTTTACTGTTCAAAATTATTCCTCTCGCATATGTGCACCTACCTGCTCGCCGAGTGTCACGAGTACTTACAGCAGTTTCGCGATGCTTTGTCTTCACAGGTAATATTTCCGTTGAAGATCTCCATGTAATTAAGGCCGTGTCTCAATTCACCCAAAGAATGCTCTTTCGTGCTCTCGCTGTCGCAAATACGTCACAACTACGTCAGAGAGAACACTCTCTGCCTGTCTCAATTGTTCGCCGAGTGTACGAAAGAGCGAGAGTACGAAGTTGTATACTCGCTCTCGCTCTCTCGTACTCTCTGACGTACGCCATCATGATTACATCTATAGTTTGAGGTTAAAGAAGAAACGTGCGTCACGTATTGAAAATATTTAAATATTTATACATATTAGTATTTCCCATGAGCAGTTACTTATGGCAAGAAACGTAAGTTATCATTTTCGGCCGTTATATGCATTTAAATACACCAAATAAAAAAAGTTGGCATCGCCAAAGAACAACTATTCCCCGCTCGAAATACGACGCCTGTAAGTTAAATAATTATTATTTGAATTGCCCACAAATATATTTAGTGTGTTTATAAATTGTATTAAAAATTGTACGCACTTGCAGCCTTTGCATCCTTTGTTTTCAAATACGAGAGAGCATCGTCACAATTGGAGAGAGCGAGAGCACCAGAAAGTGTTATGCGAAAGAGTACTCTCTCAACAGAGTACTCTTTGAATTGAGACACGGCCTTTAACATCGGAATAGCCTACTTGTTCAGGTTCGCAGAAAATAACTACTATTTTCCTGTAGTTCATAACTCAGTTTAAAAAAAACACTATTACATAATGAATGCAGACAATAACATATAAGCGAGGGTAGTGTGCTGGGTATGAAAGGTATTCTGTTAAAGTTGGACTCCACAGTCTTATATATCTTCTCTCCTCAGCTACTTGTCAATCGGCTGTTGCTCCGCTGAGTTGGTAGTTATACCATTGACAACAGTATTGGTGAGTGTTTTCACGAGGTTTGTTATTTGTTACGAATCCTCAAGGACGATTTTTTACCAAGCAGTGATCCAAACTCGAAAGCAACTCACATGCACAGGATTTTGAAATCTAACTTATCCTCAAATGAATTCGCGAAATTTCCGTGTATTCTAATGATGATATTTATATTATAAGGCAATATATACGCTTCTACTTTACGTTGGAGTGGCATATGTACAGCTAGGTTCGGTTCGACCCGGAAGACGGAAGTTAAGTGTAGGCTAAGAACAACAACTGATAATTGGCTGCTCGCTGATACAGTGATACCAAACTATAATATTGGGCCTGTATTTAGCTGTTTCTATTGGTTCAGCGTCCTTCAAGAAGGTAGAGACAGGAAGTTTTCGCGAAAATAATTTTGCCCCAGTTTGTTTCAGTGCCTTACGTGCGCATCTACAGTTCTGCTTCATGGTTATTGGCAGCGTGTCTATGTGAAGAGCCGTATCTCAATTGACTGAGCCAATTACAATAACGTTCCTGCAAACATCACATGTCTGTGATTTGCCGGTAGAATCCCAAGGCTGGTGAGAGTTAAAATATTCAACCACTGACCACGACGCAGAACTGCAATTGTGCACGTGTTGCGCCGAAAAGTGTGGTAAAATTCTTTTCGCGAAAAATAGGGGTCCCTAGTAATATCTTGTGCTCAGTGAAAACGTGAATTTTCAGGTCTCTAGCTATTTATCTAGATGTGACAATCACCTATTTAACAAGACCTGCCTATCACTCATTTAGCTGTATCTGCCTACCTCCTATTCATAGAGAGAGACCTGGAAACTTCGCGTTACTTTCTAACTGCAGACTAGACTTAACAGTTGTTGTTCGCTTGCCCGACGTCTTTAATTGGCATACTCCGTCATGGATTGCAGCAAGGAACGCATATTATATTATAATAACTAAAATTACTACGAGGGTGAACAACCGTATGCAGAGCAACCAAATACGTAAACTTTAATCTAAAGAATGCAAAACACGTTATTAATTGCAGCTCATGATTTCAAGACCACACCAACTACGGCGAGTGCAGGTGCTTAGGTGTTGTTTGCATTAAGTGTAAGAATTGATTGTATATAGTCCTCGTGCGTTTCATAACTGGCATATATTACTGTATTTTATTTCTTTGTATGTGAATAATTTTTATTATTTGATGAATTATTCATTCCGCTATATCTTCTTTTACAAATTGTTTTTACCTTATTTCGTTTAGTTAAATATTGTGAAATCCAAATAGATTTATGCTACTTCGATTGAAAATATTAATTTTCTGCATTGTTTTATGTAACCGTCAAAATTATTATGTAATAGGTTAAGTGTAAGAAAAGGATTGACGCCTTAAATTTTCCAAAGTAAAATACGTTAATAAATAAGAGCCGGTGGCCAGTGACGTGACAGATTGTGTTCAAGGATCTACAGGTCAATGGAGCCTAGCCTGCTTTCAAATAGTGGTCCGAATGTTGTATGTATCTACCTGTTAAGTCAAATCGGTCAGTCGCGTCTAGTGAACGCCCTTCACCATTGCGTCCTTGGCGGCAGTCTGGTGAGAGGAGAGAGAAGGGGGGGGGGGAGATTAAGTGTGCCGCGAGGTTGGTATGAGTAGAGCAGACATTAGATTCCGAAGTCCTGTACACGTTCGTTACTGTCATGGTTGGACCACTGTTACTGAAACTCTTCCTTGAGGACTGTGAACCAATAGCAGACCTGCATGAAAATACTCGCTGACTCGCAATCTACTTGTCACATGTACAACTGGCCACTCACTGGAGCAGCAGCCAATTAGCAAATACCTGAAGACAGAGTTTACATAGGACTGTGGAGTCTAGCCGGCTGGTCGTTGAACCCGCGAAATTTCCTGGTCTCTAGGTATGAGTAGAGGCACGAGTATTTCGCGTATTAATACGGCAACAGCCTAGACTTCTCAGACCTATACACACACTGGTCAAAGTCAAATATCAGTTGGCTTGTAACCGTAACACGTGTTACCACCACGACTTGTTTCCTTATTTATCACTGGCTTGCAGTCGTCAAAGATGTGTTGAAACAGGTGTCGTCTAATCACAGAAGGAGTAGTGAAGTATACATTTTTGGAAGTCAACCTGACCTAGAATCACTACGCGAAATAGTCGTGCCTCTAAGTATGAGTGGCGCGAGTTCTGGGGCAGACCGCGGTATTAATGACTGGCCAGCGACGAAGACGGGCCGACGGAAGAACTCTCGTCAGCCTGGTTGTGATGGATGATGATGAGGGGAGGGGGAGGGAGGAAGAGAAGACGTGGACCATTTATCATCGGCTACGGCACAGTTTCCTAGGCGCCGGCAGGCCGGTTCCTGGTCCGCATGCCTCTACGGACACACTTTACTTTTCTTGTTTCATCTGCCGGCGTTCCATGTAAGTGTCGACGGGCATGCGGTCACATCACAAAGTCAAGTCTCCAGTTGTACCTCACGTATGCTCCGTGACGTTAGGAGTATTGTTGTGGTTGTATCGCTATTCAGCTGGTTGCAGGTGTTTGCAACTGAACATTTACGTTCACAAGCAAGCGCCAAAAGTGAGCTTATATTACCGAAGCATACTGACCTCTTTGTGAGCAGAAAATCAATTTTTTTCAGCAGATCAGAACCATATTTTTTTTCCGGAAATATAATTTATCCTTAAATAGCTGTATCAAATAGATCCCGTGTTTTTTTTTTTTTAATACTAAAATAATTTTTTTCATACGCTAATCTGAAAACAGCGTGCTAGAAAACGAACTAATTTACAGTTACATCTTAAACTAAAAATGCAGGCCTGCCTATGCATGCACAAACGGAAATTACCAACGTTAAACATCCTGTTCCTGTAAACGAACCTTGTAAACTTATCTAGAGAGTCAGGTAGCCACAAACTGTTAATGGCGGCAACTTGTTTGCAGAGCGTTTGCAAACACTACTGCTACCGGAGTCGCGAAAATTCTCTGGTCCTGAAACACGATACCAATTCGACCGCCAAAACACACATATTGTTCCAGATTCACAGATAATATCTTACACGCCGTCAGGTAAGTATGTTGATGTAAAGCGGAGAGCCCATGTTAAAGAGGCCTATGTGTTGAGGCGAGGCAACATTGAAGCGATGAGGACCAGTGTGCCAGGCTCGACGAGAACCGCATTGCGTATATACATTATACGTACATATCTGTATATTTGTATTTTATAGACTTTGCAATTGTAGATCAATAAATATAATAACTTAACGAATTTTGCAAAATTGTCTCTTCTTGCAGTTTTGTGTGAAATAACACTTCTACGGTACGTGTATTTTACCACGACGTTGTATTAAGGTCATGATCTTTCATTTATTTCAAACAATCGCAAATAACTCCAATAATTTTTAACCAAATGCTTTGAAAAAAATTTGAGACTGTGTACGGTCACACAATAAACAATTATGTCAGAGCGTTTTTTTTAAAATAATTAACCGTTTGCTAGCAAAAACAATTATTTTGCTTCATTTTGGCTTATTTTGCAACAAGATATGTGACATTTCAGGGGCAAAAATCTAAAAATCCGTTTGGTGTATTGCAACAGAAACATTCAGATACACACGATGATTAGAGACCTGCAAAATTCGCGTTATTGTCTGACAGCTGACTAGATTCCAAGTGACTATAGGCTCGTTCGACGTCTCCCGCTGGGCGATATTGTCGTGACTTGCCGCGGAGAATGTTTACACGGTAGAGAGGCCAATCTCTGTAAAGACGTAACACGCGTGAACGACAACACAGAAACGTTCGTGGCCAATTGAATCACATATTGTGCTCTGTTATGTATAGGAAAGTGAAGTTTAGTCTGCCACCAAATGATAACGCGAATTTTGCATGTCTCTAACGATGATATATAAGTGTTAAAACTGCCAGAATAAATATTTGATATATGTTTTAATTTGCGCTAAAGAAATATTTTCGAAACCACCGCTAAACTAAGCGAGGCCTTAAATAACACGTCAAAGGAAAAAATTGTATTGATAATGCAATATTGTACTTCCATAACTATGGCAAGTTTACTACTGGCGGAAAGAAAAATTACTCTCGTATACGTGATTTCAGTTATTCAAGCGTAATTTATTGTTTCTCCGAAGTACGTCGTAACTTAGGCCTACATCATCATTATATTAACTCACGTTTATTTCGAACTATCGAAAAATTTTCACATGGAGAGTATTCGAACTCGCAATCGTTACGTTAGCAGCCCACGACCGTAACTATTTTTTTTATGTGTGGTACAGTTGCGAGGCGGAAGCCGTGCAACTACACCAAATATCCTCCCTGATATTCTTTAATTTTACTTATTTGAGTAACCCCGAGTAATTTTTATGGGGCAATTGTGTTGATACAAACACAAATTAACACCCAGCTGGACCTGGGAATAGAACCCAGTACCTTTCGTACCGTAAGACGGTGTGCAACCGACTACGCTACGAAGGTCGACATTACTCGTAGTAGTTCATGTCGTGGGATCCACTTAAATATATACTACATTGAAATCTTAATTTGCTGTTTTTGACACTGACTGGTAATATTTCAGCACTCTATTTAATATAAAAATGGTGAAGGGGAGGGGACAACTTTCCTCTTTCTTGCTCTGCGTATTTTTGGTAATTTATACAACATATATATTGCACGTCCTAGTAATTGTGTGATGATGAACTTTTATGCTAAGTCAATTGGCCTACTGAAAAATTAGGTTGCAAGTAAGTTTATATGTAATAGATCATACATGTAAAATAACAAAAACTTCATCAACGAGTACGCATTTGTGACTTCATAAAAATATGTAAGAGTGTAGCTATATCAAAAGCATATACAATTAAAATGGTTTTATTTGACAACAGTTAATATATGCATAGTGGTTCCACTACCAAGAAACATACAACTTATTATATGAACTACTTAAATTTATGTTTATGTTCGACATTTGTAAACAAAAAATGTTCTCTTGTCAAAATCAAATTTCCAGAAAAGTTATGCACTGCACCTATATTAGCTTAGCAAATTTTTAAATTATAAGGCTACGGTTTATAAACACAATGACTGGCTTTGAAAAATTTTACAAAAAATCTATACGCTGAAGTGAACGAGTTCATGCAAACACCACATCGTTATGAAGTATAAAATCTCGACTTTAGTATAAACATAAATATATTATCTTATCGTGTGTATGCCAGAGTGAGTAAAATATTTATATCATTCTGTTTAAAGAATATAAAGCTTTTGCCGAATATGTAAAACATTTTGAGCAATATTTATGTATGTTTATTTATATATTTTTAACTGTGTTGACCTCAAACGAAACTTCACAGTTAATTTTACGTAATGATATTATTTTTTTTATTAATACGAAAATAGAGTGGTAATGAAATAATATGTAGTGTTTCTATACGTACATTGAAAAGTGTAATTTTACATTAACTTTCTTGTAAATATATGATTTAATTTGTGTGTTTTAATAAATGGTTTGTAACCTTTTCGGATTCGTTGCAACGTTTGTTTAAAATTACACGTACTGTCGTTTTCCGCATTTACGCATTTAAAAAATGGTAAAATTACCAATCAATTTTATGTGTACATTTTCACATTTTTTACAGTGTAGTTATATCGTGATTAGTTTACATATACAGTGGCGTTCTGTGGGGTGCTATGCAATGGACCAGTGTGGGGTAGTTATTCTTCTATATTGTAAATTTTTACTCATTGTGCCAGTATAGAGTCATGTCTCGAATTTGTTCGGGATCGTCTTCGGCTCTGCTGAACTAATCAAGAAAGGCTACTGTTTCGTCCAGGAACCCAGGAACATTTAATACGTTACAATGAAAGTATATTTATTTATTTAGTGTAATTATTTAAACTTTTATTGCAATAGGGGTTTACGCCACTCCGCTACATTGGCTCGCAATCGCCTGTGTCAATAAAAACGGTTCGGTTTATTTATCGGTTTTTTACGTGCCCTCGTAGCTTCACGTCATTGGTGGAGATACGCGAGGGAAAGAAATCGACCAGGGTCTATCTGAGGACCCATCACTGCAAGGGTGTTGACGGGGGGGGGGGGGG